>JASDQU010012709.1:71484-83449 GCA_032191745.1 Picea mariana | reverse complement strand
GTATACTATCCATCCATGGGTGTTGTATCTACATGTTCATTTTCCTTCATGTCCAAATAACTTCATCAATCTTGTGGTCCAAAACCCATGACTAGGGTTGACATCAATGACAACAACCAATCTTCCAACACCTGCAACTACCATAATATCAACATGGATAACTACAAAACATATAAGATAAACATAACACCAAATATATTACTACTTTCAACCTTTAGTAAAAAGTTACTTAAGAAAATAAAACAAATAATCTATATAACCAATTGTATTATCGCTATAGCGGGAAAACCCCTCTACGGACTACACTAGGGTTCTAAAGTGCAGACATAACTAACCTTCTAAATTCTCCTACTTTTTATCAACTATCCCAACATTACCCCACAATCATACATAAAAGACAAAGTATAGGGGTCTGGTAGGCATACCTTAAACTTTGCATCCGATGTCGATCCCTTTGCGCTTGATTGTTTCTCGACTGCAAGTATTCTCCTAAGGCTAACCTACATTCACAAAAGACAAACAAGAAACTACAAGAATGCATTCTATACATGGATTAGTGGGTTATACATCATAACCAAGACATGTAAAAAAAATCATGAAGATTGAAGACATCATTTTGCGGGACGGAAAAAATACTTCTTTATATTAATCTCACAAAAGTCGTTTACAACATGAGATCGGAACTGCTCTTCGAACTCGGTCCTGGGCTCCTCTTCACCATGCACCAACTTCTTCCACGTATTATTCTCATCTTCAGTTCTCTCTAGGGAAATGGAAAGGGTTTGCAAAGGAGGAAGAAGAAATTCTGGCTCAAACTCACAATGTGGTTGAAAAATATTGGGGCAAATGGGGAATATTGAAATGCGCAGAGTTTCTATGCTTTCGTGCTTCTTTATGGAATGGGGCCCCAACTCCTTATTTTATAGGCCAAAATAGATAGTAACGGTTGGGGTGACTGGCTATGGGTAGTCAAATGGTTAAGTAACGGCCCAGAAACCCGTATCCATTTTCAATTTTCATTTTTCACGATTTTTTGTGAGTGTACGTGGGTTGTAGTGGTGCAACAAGCATGTGTACGTGGGAAATAGTGGTGTAGGGTGCATATACCTTCAAAACAATGGTTTTTAGAAGAGTTGTTCAATGATGGCTTGACAAAGAGAGCAAGTAAGATGGTCTGATGCCAGGTATTCATGTCTGGTACAGTTTAGGGTTATAACAGATGCCCCCTAATGTGTGAGGTCGAAAGAGCATTTGATGGCCAAAATACATTACAAATCTTCACCAATGTATGAAGTGAGTGAGCCCAGGGACCAGATTTCAGGAGGTGCCATCTACCAAATAACAATTTGTCTCACCGAGGCAGGCATACCCATGCTCGGGATGAAATAAAATCATGGCTGCCAATCAAAGACACTGCAGATCCATGTCATATAACTATATAAAGTGTAGCTGTGAGAAGTACATAGCGGATCTACATCTCAAAATCAAAATATATACATGTATAGTATCCATCTTCAAGAATCCAATGATGCTTGATGGCTAGAGATGAGGCCTTCAGAGCTTGAGCAACAACTTCAAAATATTCAAAACTCGAGTAGAAGTGTAATATCGGTGTACGACTTCACTACCCAGAGGTATTTGACAACTCGTCGGGAATAGATAAGAGGATCTCGGTGATCAGGCATAGAACTTCATTGATTTTGAGCAAGGACTTGATTGGTTGTTTGGGGTGGCCGGGCATGGGGACAGGAGACAAACTGCAGAAGGGTCGACTCAAGTTCAGTAAAATTTCCCTTGGACGAAAGCACAACAAAATATGAGACTTAGGTAGCATGGCATTGACATAAGTTCACGATGTAGGGGGCACCACAAACTCTCCAAATGTTTGGAAGGATTACCAAACTAAGGAGGACACAACTCTATGTAGAGAGAACAACTTCCTAAGGTCATATTGAATCCTAGGGCTTGACGAACAAAAAGAAGGATGTGCTTTTTCCAAGGGTGACTCATTATGCTGTCAACAAAAAAGAAAATACTTTTCCCTTCCTCTTTTTGGGGCATATTTTATTTTTTTGTTTTTTTCAATAATTTTGGGAAGCTTGAAAAAGAATAAAAGAATGCTACATTACAGAGGAGGATCTAGTGTCGCAGACATACTAGTTCCAAGCGCTAGGAACACACTGATGCTCAGAGCAAGGGGTCATATGCAGGAAAAGGACACTCGAGAAAAAATCCTCCATGGGTCAAGGTGTCAAGATGTAGAGGCAAAATGCTACAAGGCTTGCGTATAAGGCATGCTTCAGATCGTTCAGTGGAGGGCAACATGGAGCCAACATTAGGCCAAAGATGCAGGAATGAAAATGTGATTAATAAGACACAATGATAATGTCCTTCGATGTAATTTTAACGAGCCCAGAGAAGGTAAGCTTGGTGGTTTTTCATTTTTAGAGAGTTTGAAAAAGCGTAAAAGGAGACTCCACTGGAGTACCTTTTTCGAAGGTAGTCTAGTCAGCTCAAAAAAGGGATAAAATAGCACCAAACAAACGTTTATTCAAAATCATTTTAACGAGTGTGACAAAGACAAGATCACTCGACAATATTTTCATATTTAAGGAGTCTGAAAAGAGCTTAACTATGGACTCCGTAAAGGATGTTCTTCTGGACCAATTTAACGAGTGTGAAGAAACAAGGTCACTCAACCATCTTTTCAATTTTAGGGAGTCTAAAAATATCTTAACTATGGACTCCATGGGGGTTCTTATTTCGTAAATTTAGTCCCTCAGGATCGAAAAAGGGTTAAATCTATACCTGAGAATACTCTTCTAGAGAACCGAGGCTCCTAGAGTATACCTTTGTTCGTACATTTGACCATCTGGACTGAAAAAGCGGTAAACTACCGCCGAACAGACGTGCCTTCGAACTTTACTTTGGCGAGCGTGAAGGGAAACAAGATCGCTCAGCAATCTTTTCATGTTTATAGGGTCTGAAAAGGGCTTAAAAGAATACCCGTTGTTTTTGGGAGTCTTGAGGGTGAGGTCAAAAGTGATAATGAATCATGTAAGTGAGGCTCAAACTCGTAATTAGGAACAACTAACAAGGAATCCCGAGCCTATAATCATTAATGACGGCATGGACACCAAAATGAAACCAGGATCTACCTAGGGCATCCATGTGAAGGTAGGCTCTACCACTAAATTACGACACTTCTAGAGCAGGAGTGAGGGTTCCGTGTTGCAATTTGGTGGGATTGATCCTATGGCAAATCGAAAAAGACAACGAGGTGCAACAAGTGGAGGTGGAATCCTATCTTACATGCACAAAGTTGGAAAACTGACTTTTTACCAAAAGACCTTTAAAAATGACCCAACTCTAAAAAAATTTCCCAAATACCCAAAGTAACACTTATCGTAACATCCCCCGAGAAACTCAAGAACCATAGTAAACGATTTTCAAGCTAGAAAAAATGACAAAAGGGTTCAAAAAATGACAAAAAGGGGCCAAAAAGTCTATAAATAGAATGTTGGGAGCTCATTATCACCATTGTAAATGGAGAATTGACCAAAAGTCAAAAAATACCCCTTTGCCGAAAGAGTTGATTCTGTGAGCTTCAGTGGACGAAACGAACTTCCACTTGGACCAAGTAAGTAAAAACTAGCCCCTCTTGCAATTCATTCTTCCTTTTTTGCATTTATTTTTGTTTTTAAGAGGGAGCTTACCTTTAAAGAGGTTGGCCCTGCGTGTACGCAGACTTTCCAAGCATAGCCCACATGTGCACACGGGAAGAAGATAATTTGCCCATGTACACATGCAAATGCCACCAATACAACCCGCGTACACCCTCTAACAAGTGGTAAAAATAAAAAGAAAAGAGTTAACTCTCCAAACTTCGGAATTTTGTAGGATGTATGTTCATTGGAGAGAGAGGGAGCATGAGGACATTGATTTTTTGGTCTCAGAAGACCCTGCTGCTATCACTGTTTTATCACAATGTGGGTTGTTAAAATTCTTCCAGTGTCTGTTTATGAGGGCACAATCGAGGTTGTTGATTTCTTTGATAGATTACTAACATCCTGTTGCAGAGACATTTATGCTCGAGGGGCAGCCGTTGAATCCAATGTCTGAAGACATTTACTTCCTGACTGGTCTCTTGAGGAGAGGGGATCCAGTCAACTTGCATACTTTCTCCCCCGGGCCTCAGAACATTGAGGAGTTGATTGGACTCCATTGCAAGGCTGGTACTGAGAAAGTAGGTTCTCAGATGCCCATACACAAGATCAACAACCTATCACTAAAAGTGATAGTTCTTCTCATTGAGCGGATCATTGGATCTGCGGCTTTGCATTAGGCTTCCTGGGCACACATGCATTGTGAAGTACAGTGCTTAAATGCACAGATTTTTTACTAGAGCACAACCATGCTAGATTGCATGAAGAGACAACTAACCGAGTGTCGGATACGAGAGCAATGAAACTTCGGGTTTGGGACTGTTTTGTGTTCCTTTTTATTCGAGAGGGTACCTAGTCTCAGTCCTCGAGAGACGATACGAGGGCACAAGGCTTCTCTCCCATCACTATGCAGATGGGTGACGTTGTTTCTGTGACAGGGGGGAGGGAGGACCATCGAGGCCTTCGATGATAAGTTTTTTGACTGGTGGTCTCGACAGATTCTGGCTATAGAGGACTACCCCTATGCCGGGATCAAATTTTCTAGAGATCCTGACATGCCTGTACCTCTTGGAGCGGAGTGAGGAGAGATAGGTATGTTTTTTTTTCAAAGTTATTTAATTTTATTTCTTTCTATATATATCTTTTTTATGTGTACTAGAGTATATGACAAATATGTATCTGTTATGTACAGATGTTGGACGAGTGTGTCCAGTAGACTTCTCGAGGACCAGGTGTCATCCTCGACCATAGACAGGACCAACAATAGCCGTTGGACCAGAAACAGTAGCAGGGGGGCATCCAGTCGGAGAGGCTGAGAGAGTATTGAGACGGGTGGAGTGGAACCTCACCGCGCTCACTCGTACAGTCCCTATGGTGGAGATCGAGGATCTCCCACCGTCGATGCAACCTCATGTTGTTGGGGTGCCATGGACCTGGGTCCAACTCTTCTGGCATTTGGAAAACGTCGTTGTTCACTACGACAGGGCCAACAGAACCCACCCTTAGCTAGGTTGGACTACTTACGTGCCGAGAGCAATTTTTGTATATTTTTGAGGGCATAAGCCCCATGACTCTTACTGGACATATTTTTGAGGTGCTTGCGCCCACCCATGTACTTTGATGTTTTTTGATATATATATGCATATTTACATCTTTTTATGTCTTATGGATTACATCTATTTTACAAATGTATTTACATGTGCATGTGTGTGATTTTCCTTACACATGTGCAATATGCCAATCTAATACATGATTAGCTAGAGTATATGTGATTTGATTCAGTCTCCTAGGAACATGGATATATGTAATGTAATCAAATATTTGTTCTAAGAGACATACTCTAAGGAACCGTCAGTGTAGAGTAGGATCATAAATGTGGTAAACCCCATTTAACTGGGACACAACCAACTGAGCGTCTAAGTAGACCCGGAGGTGAGAGATACCATGCAAGAAAGTGTCATGAAGAAACTCTAAGATTGCGATGTATTCAACGACATTGTTTGTGGTGTCACCTAAGCAGATACCTCCTGAAGAAAGCAACTGGCCCTGAGGTGTGAAAATCACCCAAGCTGCGGAAGAAAGCCTCCGAGTGTGTCGGCTAGTGCCGTCTGCAAACCCAACGAACACCTTTGATTCACTTGACATCTACCATAGTGAAAAATATGATATAAAAAACAACATGTCCATAAGACCAAAATGAAAAAAACTAAAAAAAAAAAATGTATAAGAACTATACATATGTACAAGAAGTCACCCAAGGCGACCCACCTATGAGTAATACTTCTTGAGGTAGAGCCCATTTATAGGCTCCGCTAAAGCATTTCCCTCAAAGTCCACCAGATGATAAGCGCCTTTATTTAGAACCTCCTTCACGATGAAAGGTCCGACCCACATGGGTTTGAACTTGCCTGCCCCCAAGGGGTCCTTATCTTGGTCATAAACTAGGACAAGGTCGCCTTCAGAGAAAATACGAGGACGGACGAACCGATCATACTGACACTTGAATTTTTGATTGTGAGCCTCGTTTTGCCAAGGCTGCATCCCGACGCTGCTCATCATGCTGCTCAAGATATAATAAACACTCTTCAAGCAATGAAGTGTTTGGAAATAACTGTACGACCAACTTTAGAGACAGGATCTGGCACTCTATATGCAAGATTGCTTCCAGCCCGTAAACAAGTTGAAAAGGTGAGAAACTGGTTGCAGTTTTAACAGACGTTCGATAGGCCCATAACGTGGAGTACGACATCAAATGCCAGTTTGACTTGGTCGAATTGATTGTTTGCTATAAAAAAGTCTTAAGGGACTTATTCACAGCTTCCACATGACCATTTTCTTGTGGGTAGTAGGGTGGCGAATGTTCTTTCCTCAACCCAAGATTTGACGTTAACTCAGACGTCATTTTATTCTGAAAGTGACTACCATGGTCAGTGACAATCTCTCTCGGGACGCTGAACCTTTCTATTATCTGGTTAAACAAAAAGAGAGTTGTTGTCTTGTCATCATCTTTAAACATTGGCATAGTCTCGACCCACTTCGTAAAGTAGTTTACTGCTACGATGATATAACAGTGCCCCCTTGCTAAAGGGGGGTTGCATGTAGCGTAATCAATCCCCCACTTGGTGAAGGGACCAAATCTGATGACGAGAAACATGGGAGTGGGGTGTGCCCTCATCTTCCGAGAGAAGACCTGACATGGGTGGCACTTCTTGACCGATTCAACACAATATTTGATTAATGTCGGCCAAAAATAATCGACTCGTAGAATATTTTGGGCTGTTGCCAACCCAGACAAATGACCACCACATGCTCCAGTGTGGAAATTGTTAAGCACGATTTCCTCTTCTTCATGAGTGAGACATCGATGAAGGATGCAGTCTACACCTCGACGATACAAAGTGTCCCTCGAGTATGAGATATTTCTTGGCCTGATGGCGTATACGACGACGCTCATCAAGAGAAGCAGAGGTGGGACACTTCAAAGTCTAGAGATAGACTAGTATATCTCCATACCAGGGGTCTGGAGACACGATAAAAAACATGTCTCCTTTGATAGGTGACTCCTCGGGTATAACATCACCTGATTCGTCTGGAAGTTACGAAATGAGTTCCGCGAAGACCAACGACTTTTAGATTTTTCCAAGACAAAATTCAAGTCGAATTCTTGGAGGATAACTATCCATCTACTAATCTTTCTGCTGATTACACATTGTGTCAACACGTATTGAAATGGATTCACAATGACAATGACGGTGGTCTTGCGAAACAAGATGTAATGATGGAACCGCTGGACGGCATGAACTACTACCAACGCAATTTTTTCAATGTGGGAATAATTGAGTTCTGGTCCAACCAGGCCTCGACTCAGGTAATAGATCACATATTATGAGAGAAAATAATCCTCCTGAACCAAGACCATGCCTATGGTCGACTCTACAGTGGCCAAGTACAATAAGAAGTATTTATTATAATTGGGTGGCCGAAGCAGAGGGGTAGACATGAGGGTGTGTTTCAATGCTTTGAAAGAGTGTTGAGTGGCTTCGTCCCAATGAAAAGGAACGTCCTTCTTCAGTAAACGCATGAAACCCTTTGTGATCTCAGCACAGTTTGTAATGAAACGTCGTAAGAAGTTCGCTTTTCCCTATAAACTTTGAAGTTAAGGGATTGTGCATGGGGTATGCAACTGAACTATCACCCCAACCTTTAGAGGATAGACCATGATTCTTGTTGTTGAAACTATGAAACCAAGAAGATGACCTGACGTTACGCAAAAACTACATTTGTTTGGATTCAAGTGAATCCAGTAGTAGTGACATCGTTCAAAAATAAGTCATAGGTGTGTGGGATGATCAACTCTCTTATGAGATCGTGACGCTAAATCATCAAGGTAAGCCTCGACTACGTGTTTGATATCGTGGAAAGAAAAAGATATGGCCCACTGAAAAGTCGCTCCAACATTTTTCATACCAAAAGGCATCTTCTGATAAGCGAATGTACCCCATGGACAAATGAAAGTGGTTTTGTGTTGGTCTTTAGGTTTGATCTGTATCTGATTGTATCCCGAAAATCCATCCATGAAAGAAAAAGCCTCGCAACCTTTGCATTCATTGACTATCTGGTCAATAAATGGCGTGGGGAAAGTATCCTTTGGACAGGCCTTGTTCAAATCATGGAAGTCCATACATACACGAATTGTACCCTGCTTTTTGTTGACTAGCACGGGATTTGACACCCATTGAGTCAATTGAACGGGGTAGATGAAACTAGCTTTGAGTAGTTTCTCTACTTCAGCCTTAATAGTTGCTACTTTCCTGGGATTAACTGGACGAAGCTTATGCCGGACCGGCTTGGCATCAGGATGTGTAGTGATTTCAATTTCAATGATTCTTGGATCTATGCCTAGAATTTCCTTGTAATACCAGGCAAACATGTAGCAAAATTCTTTAAATAAACCCGTGTAGATTCGAATCTCCTCGAGGGAGCAGTCTGCTCCGACAAAGATATTCTCCACGACACCAGGGGTTCTAGAGATATCAATAAGTATCTTATTAGCGATGGTTTCCATATTTCCTTCAGCGTAAACCACATGAGTAGCCAAAGGATTGATAGGACAAGCCCTATCTCTAGTCATAGTCAAAGTGAATTCTCCTGCTTCAATTCTTCTTAATTCTAGGAGAAAAAAAGATCTGTGATGGAGATTGTCCTAGGGTCTGTCCGGACTAGTCATTACTTCAATAATCGCCTTGTCCGAGGGCAAGACTAAGTCTAAAGAATCACTATCGACAAGGGAACCTTGAGCCCAAATAGGCTCGAGAACCGGATCTAACTCCTGTGCGGGAGTTAGATCGGGGTCGGCGTAAGCGTGTTGGACTATAGAGTATGCAACTTCTACCGCGGACAAATGCATGTCCATGCCATGGTGCTCTATCCCTTACATCATAGCTGATGGGGAAGGAAGAGTCCACAAATTGTTAAAGTAAGTCGTGCGAAATGAAGAGATTTGAAAGATTTCAGCCATAGGTTGGTCGGGGACAACGGATATGTAATGGGCATTGTCAGTCGGAGGTGGGTAATCGAAAGTACCCATCAAAGGTGGGCACAAACCAACCCCTACGTTGATGATGCCGGGCTGAGGGTTATCGATCATCGAGGCCGTGGATACCCCCGATGAAGGGTCAAGATAGGAGAAGGATAACTGATCAATGGATATGATCTAACCCTCGTGTGGAAACAACAAAACCCGAAAAATTGTCGCGACCATTGCTTGCATAACATAGGTCCAACTCCTTCCTAACAAGAGATTGTAGTCGAGAGACGCATCGACCACTTAAACCTTGATGCACACAGTCTTCCCCCCTAACTGCATGGGAAAAGAGTCGATGATTCCATGTGGTCGGAACGAATGACCGTCGAAAGAGGTAAGAAGAGTAGGTGACAGAGAAAAAATGGTTTGGCCAATGGCCTTCCAACACGCCAAAGACATCACGCATGTCGAGGCACCCTCATCAACCACTGTGTGGAAACTATTATGAGTAAAAGTTTTTGTGGTGTAAGCCACTACTATCTGAAACGCCACGTGGTAAGGAAGACGAGGTTTTAAGTCGGTCGTATCAAGCATGATCGTTCCTGGATTACAAGTCTCAATAGATCCTAAGGCAGCAAATAGAGATTTTCTCTAGGAAGGGCAGCTTTGGAGGACTTCCAAAGCTGACATTGCACAAGGGGTTTGAGACAAATCCTCCACCACAGAGTAGTTCTGGGCGGCCCTTGCATTTGGGTCGTGGGAAGCTTTCTTGAATGCACCTTTTGGGATGTGTGTCATTGTTTCACTCAATGTCTTCTCAATCTGGAGAGGAAGAGGTGGGTTTTCGACTTCTTTACCCTTCTCAGAGGTGTTTGGAATTCCGTAGTCACGTGTCCTAGTTGTTATGTCAACACTACCTTTCATCATGTACACATTCATGGACGAAGGATTACTCGAAGACGGAGGGGGTCCCAGACTGCCCCCCTCCACACTCGAAGAGGCATGAGTTAAATTTTTCCCATGTGGAAATGGGTTCATTAACACAATAGGTTGTTGTTGTGCCAATAACTTTTGGGCCTCCACAAGCCGAGGGTAATGGTGAGTCGGGTGGTCTTTCGTGCAAAGATTACATGAATACTTCGACTTCTTCTTTTCTGTGTTTCCCTCGCCAGTGTTATTGGTAGGTTTCTTATCCCCCTTACCCTTCTTTTGTTGTTTCTTCTTTCTATCAGGCTGTTGGGTGGCCTTCGGGTTTGTCGATTGCACACTGTGTACATCTGATGTTTGAGTAGGGGGAGCAACTGAACCAGTGGTCTAGCTGGCCACTGTATGCTGTATTGATAATTGTTGTAATTGATTCGACAACTGATCGACGGGCTTCGTTTGCGCTAAACCAAAAATACCATTGACATGTGGTCCATATCTTTGTCTAATCTTGTCAAGTATCGACCGTGGTGCATCTGGAAAAAAATCATAAAGTAGACCAGATTGAGAGTAAATCAGATCTAGTTTTTGAGCTCTCATTATCGCTTCTTCTTCTGAAAAGACCCACGAGGTTGCGATGTCTTTAGATAACTGGGGTACCAAAGAATTAAGGAACCACTCAAGAAGGAATGTTGGTGGGATTGGTACTTTTATCAAACTCTTCAGACGTCTCCATTTTCGGATGTGATCTGAGATATGGTCCTCTTTTGTCTGCTCAAAGTTGGCCAACAATTCGGTGTCGACGTCATATTTCACAGGTAATTGGAAATGGTTTAAGAAAGCCATTTCCAATTCGTCGAAGGAAGAGTATCTTGTGCGGTTGAGCTCGATGTACCATTTCGCAACACTCTCAATGAGAGTGCGTTGAAACAAACACAACTGGATGGAGTTGTCTCTCAAAGAGTTGGACGAGCACCATAAATGGAAGGTAATCACATGATCGCCTAGATCTTTGTTAGGCTTAGCCTCGAACTTTGGAATGTTCGAAGGAAACTTGGTCAGCATAGGAGGCCAACCTGGATCGTGACAGATGGGGTCGTTTAATAACCTTGTCAAGTTTGGCAAGTGCAGAATTGCCAGAAACGGTAATTTGGGTTGTTGATTATAACTAGGGAAAAAGGATCCTGGAGTTTGGCTGACACTAGATTGCCAAGAAAAGTTAGGTTATTGGCCAGGGTTCTGGTAATAAGCATGGTCATGTCCAGCGTACGGATTTTGTGCTTGTTGAGACGTCATCGACTGACTCCCGTAATAGGACGTAAAGGGCTGGGCTTGCGTCGCATTCCAAGGATTTTGGGAAGGGTTTCCCTTTGCCGATCTGATAGGCATAGGTGTTGAGCCTTGCCTGGGGTTCCGTTGGCTATGGAAGGGGTTGCCCCCTTTCAGCATCCCTGACAAGGGAATTGATCTTTGCCACAGATTCCATGGTCCTTGTGATGAAGGAATTCCTAAGTTTCCCCCCTATGCAGGAATAGTACCCTACATAGGATTTTTTTGTCCATAATCGGGATTGCCCTCGACTGAGACGACAATTGACGAGAATGCGTTTTACCAAACACGTCGAACAAAGAGAACGATGTCGAACCTACCAGCATGATATAAGAAGGAAGTATTTGACTACCTACTCCAAACGAACTATAGTTTATGTTCGTCTTGGCAGAGTGCTGGTGAGCAACGTCGAGCAAAGGGGACGAAGGAGGTAGATGATCCCCTCCATAAGGGAAAGCGTTATAGGAAGTTGAAGTGACCCCCATGGATCCTTGCAGAGGAGCGTTAGAGATCCCCGAGCCCA
>JASDQU010012709.1:21785-65832 GCA_032191745.1 Picea mariana | reverse complement strand
TACCTACTCCAAACGAACTATAGTTTATGTTCGTCTTGGCAGAGTGCTGGTGAGCAACGTCGAGCAAAGGGGACGAAGGAGGTAGATGATCCCCTCCATAAGGGAAAGCGTTATAGGAAGTTGAAGTGACCCCCATGGATCCTTGCAGAGGAGCGTTAGAGATCCCCGAGCCCAGACCTAAAGTCTGTAGAGTGGAGTAGGAAAGGACAAAGTTCATATCGAAGCCAGACATCCCGTATGAAAACAGAGGACCTGTCGCACTCTGGGTGAAAGGAGCAATGATCGCTGCCATAGACAGAATTATACCATTTCCCTAGGTAGAGGTGGTCGAGACAATGGTGGTATGTACTGACAACAGTTGGTTAGGAGGCAAAACACCCCCTGTGGTGACAACCGTAGAGGGAGTACGAGAATTCCCCGAAGAAGTAGCAGCATTTGTCTCCATCGCTACTTGTGACACTACTTGACGCTCGTAAGGTTTAACCTGTACGACGATGGCCGTCGATAGATTAGTGATCAGAGGATTATAAGTTTTAGCACTCTGTAATTTTTCCAAGGCTGTGGAGGCAGTCACAGAGGTAACATCAAACCATTTGGAGTCCTGGATCTAGCCATCCAAGACTCAGAGAGGGCTCTCTCTGTCTGATCTAGCTTGATTTTAGATTTTAGATGTTAGGCTAGTTATAAGGTGCGAAATTTGTTTTAGATTTGAGCTGTTTGGCCGAAGGACTATTTTAGAATTCCATTGGGCTATGGGGTTTGTTTATAAAGTAAGGATCAACTCAGATCTATAAGTAAATGTCTCCACACAGGGAAGGATAGTAAAAACTATTGGATCGTCTTAGATTTAGTGTGGATGAATGGGGTGAAAGGGGAGAGATCTAATTAACATAGGAGCAATTAAGAATTCCTTTGCAAAGCTTCAAATGAATAACATAGAGATTATTGAAAAATTAGACACAGAGTATGCATACATAAATCCTGCTCTATTACTTTATTTCAATAATAAGAAATGAAAGTGCATGAAAGATAACAGGAAAATAACTGAAAACAGAAAAGGAACACACCACCAACGCTTCTACACGAGAATCATGTAAATGCACTTTTGTATTACTGGTTGATCCTGAAAATATTACACAAAAGCTCGTTGGGCTCCCATATCAACCAAAAGAATCCCTCTTTACATAGAAAGTGATAGTTTAAATAATCAAAATAATAAAACAAACTATTGTTGGTTTCTAGGAATAGAAAACTAAAAACAAAAACAAAAAATAATTTTCAATGAATCTTCAAAGGCTCCCAAACTGTTGAAATTGCTTGTGGATTTATCCTCTCAACAGATTGCATTGTCTGATGGTCCTCTGCCTAAAAATGATGGAAGAAATCTCACTGAATGATGGAATTATTACTTGAAATATGGATATATCTGCCACACGATCATCCATTCTCCTCTGTCTCCTCTGTAACTGTCAAGTGGTTTGCCAACAATGTCATCGAAAATTAAACATGGTGCTTAAAAATGTTAGCAAAATCTCTGGAAATCTAGAACTTCATCAACTCCTCATTGCTAGTTGGTCCTTATAAAGTGGATCAAGCATCTTCAAGAGCTAAAATTATACTCTGAAGATCTCTTCATGATACTGCATATCATTCCTTATTTTTGGATATTCTATTTTACCCAAAAGATATGCCTCACTTTTGCACAAAATTGGGCAGTCACCCCTGAAATCCTGTTGTCTAATATTGTAGAAAATACCCTGTCACCTGGATGCTCTACCAAAAACCTTTGACACAGAGATGAAATTATCTCTACCATAAAGCCTAAGAATCTGGAAATCTAATCTGCTTACTAAGTGCTTTGCCACTTCCCATGGATGAATTTGAGTTGTCATTTAATGAGGATAAAGCTGTCAGTTGCTCCATGATTTTATCCTTGACCTATTGAGAGATGCCCGATATTCTGCAGGAAATTTGGTGATATGAAACCAATCCTATGCCAATTGTGCTTGAGGTATCTTTGATTAAATGAACCTACCTGAAAGTGTGGATCAAATTGATACCTGAGCGATGAGAAAAATATTCAACCACCTGCGAACATTGATTTAACTTCCACCTATACTCAGTGAATGTCCATGTCTTTAATGGATGATGTGGAAAGGAGTTGAAAAACATAATACATTGCCATTCATGGTTGTCATAATGAGATCAAGATCATCACCTCCATCAAAATTATCAGCTAGAAACCTGCTATATGAAGTCTCTCCAATATCAATAACATCAGTGCAAGTTGTTTGGCCATCAATAAGATAGAAGTAACCATCAAATGATGTTGTAGCAAGAGTCGTCCCTTTCCGATTTTCTCCACGCTTACTCAGGTCAACATATTAATTTGGGTACCAAGAGCTCTTTCAAGAAGCATGTGATGACACTTTACTTTGGGAACAAGAATTTTCAGTTCTTTGCAAGCTGATTGGCAAAGGGTGAGCTTTTGTGTTGAAATCATACCTGTCTGGAGGGAGCATATCGCTATCATCAAAAAACAAGTAAAGATACTTGAGAGTCTTGCCCAAAACGAAAGTCTCCATTTTATCTTCTTAAAGGAGGTAGCACTGTCATGTCAGCCTCCAAAATCAACCTTAGGATGAGACTTAAAAACCTGAAATATTTTCCAACCCCGGTCATTTGTTTCATTGCTCTTTGTTTTGTCAGGCCTCTTGTTCATCGTAAGGTAGATTTCCTGGCAGGGAACACACCAAATGGTCCATTTTGGGATATAAATGTCTATAAGCCTCATTAGGTAGTTCTCCCAGAAATACTAGTCCTTTGGGAATGGACTTCTGAACCAATCGATGCTTAACACCCTTCAATGCTTCATCATACATCTCACGTAGGTAAGAGACATTTGAGACCTCATGACCAGCCATAGTAGCTATATCCACGAGATCTCAATCTGATGTTTTCTCCACTAAATTGTCCAGATTGTGGACTGATGTAAATTTGTACTAATACTTCCACCTTTGGGAGAGTCTTAAAGTGTTCTTTAAATTAGCTGTAGAAAACATAATGCCTTTGCCAATCATAAATCTTATACAGCCCAAAAAGTTGAACTTGCATGTATTTTATCAGAGAGCACAAAAAATTGGGTCAAATTATCAAGTAACGACCCATATCACTCCCATTTCTGTCATTGGGTATTCAACAGAAACACCTGGTGGGGGATAATGTCATTGACATCCATAGTTCGACATCTAGGTATCATGCTTCCAATTGTATGTCTCCTTCAAAGGAAATGGATATAATAGGGGGAGGGAGGAATATTACCACTTTGTTTTTTCCAGCTATTGAGTTAGTGTTTCCTAAGCAGATATTATGTGAAAAACTTTGGTACTGCTACTAATCTGACAGTGTTGCTACTCGATTTCAATGTCAATCATTGTCTGCGCTTCATCCAAAGGTTCCAACATTTTAAGGAGATAGGACCAGATTCAGAGTCCAAGAGGCACATAGTATAATAATATTATTGGCAGAGACACAATCATGCCAAATATCACCGTTGTGCTGAGAATATCAGGATGCAGATTGTACTCCCTTGAAAATACAAATGGAACAATTCCTTGAGGAAGCACAGCCTACACAATTGCAATATGCAAAATGTGGCCTCGAAGATCAGATGCAATCGAAGCAACCGTCATAACTGCCAGTCCAGTAAGAAAACGAAGAACCATTCCAAAGAATGCATTTGATTGTAGTGACAGATCTTCAATCCCACTGTAAAGACAAATTCGACACCTTCTCTCCTTTGTCCATGCGTGTCCACAGTTTGCAGTAGAACAGGGCGTCTGGTCGTTGGTATCGACACCTGTACGTTGGGGTTTGACTAAGTTTATATATATTCTTTTTAAAACCTTTGGGAAATATCCCAACAATTCATCTTTTTGCATACATTGAGCTTTCAGATAGTTATGGCATTTGACAGAACCCATAGCCATCAAAATATGTATTCAGTTTTAATTCATCAACGTACTTGTCACGGCATCCTACGCTCTGCTCGATTACCATTGACCTATGGCATCCAGATCATTTGAAACCATCTCTCATTCACCCTTTGAAAACAAAATCTCCATTTGGCAGTTACCTGGTAGTGTGTTGGCAATTCGGCAAAGGAGCCCTACGTTGCGCTCAAACCCATTCATTTGACACTTAGCAGTTGTGAAATCTTTCACTATTATTTATTGATTCATCTCTCGGCATGGACATTTGAGGTATGCTGCGTGTTTTAATTTTTCATTGGGATATATCCCACATGCGCTACGCCCAAAACTCCTTTGGTGCCAACTGTCCCCATTTTTGTTTGACGCGTTGGGCAAAAGGGCGCCCCCTTCCATGGGCTCCTTCTTCATGTGACTTGGTGGAGGTGCTTGGTCATTGGTCCTTGACTTGCCTATGTATCATGTTGACTCTTGATTTGTGTGTTGGATGCATGTGCGTAGATTTTGGCAACTGTGAACTTGGAGGATTGGCGCTGGGCCAACATTTTTTTTTTTTTTCAAAATTTTAATATATGCCATGTTTCTGTAATAGGTCCGAGAGCCATTTTTGGCTCCAAAAATTAAATATAAAGTCGAGCTTACATAAGCCTGTAAAAGGCCCAAGAACTTATTTGGCTTACCAAAACTAAAAACAAAGCCAACTTTGGTTAATAAAACCAAAATTCGAAATTACAGAACTTTTGCCCAAGCAATCCTGAAAGACAAGAGACTTTTCCAGATTCATGTCGAAATGCACAAATCAGTATGTAACGACATTTTCCTTACAAAATCTCTGTAAGGTGATAAAATTGTGTGAAACCCATGTGCCCGAAGACATAGAGTTGTTGTCCTTTTCACCTTTCCACTACACGTCAATTTGAACATCCAAAAGTTCAAATTCATTTTCTTGTCTTTCAACAACTAAACGAAGAAAACAACTTTACCTTCAGATGTGAATCGACTGGATTTCAAACAAAGAAATACTGCTCTTAAGAAATTCTTATCAATCTAAAATTCTGCTAACTCATCCCTCAAAGTTTGTAACATTTCACCAAATAAAAGGTTTTCCACATTCCCTGTCATCTTGGATCACCATCAATGCTCTGAAATCTGGATTATTTGGCAGTGAAGTCGCTTTGAACTTTGAAGCTCGGGATCTTGAACAATGGAGTTGCCAGGTGAATGGTACAGCCTTCCTGTGTTTGGCTTCTGTTCACCATTGGAAGTCAAAACTAAAACTTGAAGTGCACTACTGGAGAAAGTTCCCCAGTATGGTTGCCACTCTGTTAGCACTCTGTAATTTTCTCAAGGCTGTGGAGGCAGTCACAAAGGTAACATCAAACCACTTGGAGTATTGGATCTAGCCATCCAAGACTCAGAGAGGGCTCTCTCTGTCTGATCTAGCTTGGTTTTAGATTTTAGATGTTAGTCTAGTTATAAGGTGTGGAATTTGTTTTATATTTGAGATGTTTGGCTGAATGACTGTTTTAGAATTCCATTGGGATATGGGGTTTGTTTATAAAGTAAGGATCAAATCAGATATAGAAGTAAATGTCTCCACAGGGCGGGATAGTAAAAACTATTGGATTGTCTTAGATTTATTGTGGATGAATGGGGTGAAAGGGGAGAGATCCACTGAACATAGAAAAAATTAAGAATTCCTTTGCAAAGCTTCAGATGAATAACATAGAGATTATTGAAAAAATAGACAAAGAGTATGCATACATAAATTCTTCTCTATTACTTTCTTTCAATAATAAGAAATGAAAGTTCATGAAAGATAACAGGAAAACAACTGAAAACAAAAAGGGAACACACCACCAACGCTTCTACATGAGAATCTTGTAAATGCACTTCTGTATTACTGGTTGATCCTGAAAATATTACACAAAAGATCGTTGGGCTCCCATATCAACCAAAAGAATCCCCCTTTACATAGAAAGTGATAGTTTAAATAATCAAAATAATAAAACAAACTATTGCTGGTTTCTAGGAACAAAAAACTAAAAAGAAAAACAAAAATAATTTTCAATGAATCTCCAAAGGCTCCCGAACTATTGAAATTGCTTGTGGATTTATCCTCTCCGCAGATTGCATTGACTGCTAGTTCTTTGCCTCAAAACACTGTAAGAAATCTCACTGAATGATGGAATTATTACTTGAAATATGGATATATCTGCCACACGATCATCCATTCTCCTCTGTCTCCTCTATAACTGACAAGTACTTTGCCAACAATGTCATCGAAATTTAAACATGGTGCTTGAAAATGTTGGCAAAATCTCCGGAAATCTAGAACTTCATCAACTCCTCGTTGCTAGTTGGTCCTTATAAAGTGGATCAAGCATCTTCGAGAGATAAAATTATACTCAGAAGATCTCTTCATGATGCTGCATATCTTTCCTTATTTTTGGATATTCTATTTTACCCAAAAGATCTGCCTAACTTCTGCACAAAATTGGGCAGTCACCCCTTAAATCTTGTTGTCTAATATTGTTGAAAATACCCTGTCACCTGGATGCTCTGCCTCAAACCTTTGACACGGAGATGGAATTATGTCTACCATAAAGCCTAAGAATCTGGAAATCTAATCTTCTTACTAAGTGCTTTGCCACTTTCCATGGATGAATTTGAGTTGTCATTTAATGAGGATAAAGTTGCCAGTTGCTCCATGATTTTATCCTTAACCTATTGAGAGATGCCCGATATTCTGCAGGAAATTTGGTGATATGAAACCAATACTCTGCCAATTGTTCCGGGGGTGTCTTTGATTAAATGATCCTACCTGAAAGTGTGGATCAAATTGACACCCAAGCGATGAGAAAAATCTTCAACCACCTGCGAACATTGATTTAACTTCTACCTATATTCAGTGAATGTCCATGTCTTTAATGGATGATGTGGAGCAGGAATTGAAAAACAAAATACATTGCCATTCATGGTTTCCATAATGATATCAATATCATCACCTCCATCAACATTATTAGCTAGAAACCTGCTATATGAAGTCTCTCCAATATCAATAACATCTGCGCAACTTGTTTGACCATTAATAAGATAGAAGTAACCATTAAATGATGTTGCAGCAAGAATCATACCTTTCCGATTTTCTCCACGCTTACTCAAGTCAACATATTAATTTGGGCACAAAGAGCTCTTTCAAGAAGCATGTGATGACACTTTACTTTGGGAAAGAGAATTTTCAGTTCTTTGCAAGATGACTAGAAAAGGGTGAGCTTCTGTGTTGAAATCATACCTGTCTGGAGGGAGCATATCACTATCATCAAAAAGCAAGTAAAGATACTTGAGAGTCTTGCCCAAAATGAAAGTATGCATTTTATCTCTTATTAAAGGAGGCAACACTGTCATGTCAGCCAAAGAACTATAGCCTCCAGAATCAACCTTAGTATGAGACTTAAAAACTTGAAAGATTCACCAACCCCATTCATTTGTTGCATTGCTCTCTATTTTGTCAGGCCTCTCATTTCTCCTAAGGCAGAGTGCTAGGTAGGAAACACACCAAATGGTCCATTTTGGGATAGAAATGTCTATTAGACTCATTAGGTAGTTCTCCCAGAAATACAAGTCCTTTGGGAATGGACTTCTGAACAAATCGACGCTTAACACCCTTCAATGCTTCATCATACATCTCACATAGGTAAGAGACATTCGAGACCTCATGACCAGCCATAGTAGCTATATCCATGAGATCTCAATCTGATATTTTCTCCACTAACTTGTCCAGATTGTGGACTCATGTAAATTTGTACTAATCCTTCCACCTTTGGGAGAGTCTTAAAGTGTTCTTTAAATCAGCTGTAGAAAACATCATCCCTTTGCTAATCATAAATCTTATACAACCCAAAAAGTTGAACTTGCATGTATTTTATCAGAGGGAACAAAAAATTGGGTCAAATTATCAAGTAACTACCCATATCACTCCCATTTCTGTGATTGGGTATTCAACAGAAACATATGGTGGGGGATAATGTCATTGACATCCAGAGTTCGACATCTGGGTATCATGCTTCCAACTGTATGTCTCCTTCAAAGGAGATGGATATAATAGGGGGAGGGAGGAATATTACCACTTTGTTTCTTCCAGCTATCGAGTTATTGTTTCTTGTGCAGATATTATGTGAAAGACTTTCGTACTGCAACTAATCTGACAGTGTTGCTACTCGATTTCAATGTCAATCATTGCATGTGCTTCATCCAAAGGTTCCAAACATTTTAAGGAGCTAGGACCAGATTCAGAGTCCAAGAGGCACATAGTATAATAGTGTTATTGGAAGAGACACAATCATGTCAAATATCACCGTTGTGCTGAAAATATCAGTATGCAGATTGTACTCCCTTGCAAATACAAATGGAACAATTCCTTGAGGAAGCGTGGCCTGCACAATTGAAATATGCAAAATGCGGCCCTGAAGATCAGATGCAATCAAAGCAACTGCCATAACTGCCAGTCCAGTAAGGAAACGAAGAACCATTCCAAAGATTGCATTTGATTGTAGTGACAGATCTTCAATCCCACTGTAAAGACAAATTCGACACCTGCTCTTCTTTGTCCATGCATGTCCACAATTTGCAGTAGAACAGGGCATCTGGTCATTGGTATCGACACCTGTATGCTGGGGTTTGACTGTGTTTATATATAGTATTTTTAAAACCTTTGGGAAATATCCCAACAATTCATCTTTTTGCATACATTGAGATTTCAGACAGTTATGGCGTTTGACAGAACCTATAGCCATCAAAATATGTATTCAATTTTAATTCATAAATGCACCTGTCATGGCGTCCTGCACTCTGCTTGATTACCATTGATTTATGGCATCTAGAACATTTGAAACCATCTCTCATTCGCCCTTTGAATTTTTTTTTTCCATTTGGCAATTACCTGGTAGTGTGTTGACAATTCGGCAAAGGATCCTTGCGTGGCGCTCAAACCCATTCATTTGACACTTAGCAATTGTGAAATCTTTCACTATTATTTAGTGATTCATCTCTCTGCTTGGAAATTTGAGGTATGTTGCATGTTTTAATTTTTCATTGGGATTATCCCACATGCGCTATGACCAAAACTCCTTTGGTGCCAACTATCCCCATTTTTGTTTGACACGTTGGGAAAAAGGGTGCCCCCTTCCATGGGCTCCTTCTTCATGTGACTTGGTGCAGGCGCTTGGTCGTTGGTCCTTGACTTGCTTGTGTATCACGTTGACTCTTGGTTTGTGTGTTGGATGCAGGTGCGTAGATTTTGGCGACTGTGAACTTGGAGGCTTGGCGCTCGGCCAGTAATATTTTTTTTTTCAAAATTTTAATATATGCCATGTCTTTGTAATAGGTCTAAGATCCCTTTTTGGCTCAAAAAATTAAATATAAAGCCGAGCTTACATAAGCCTGTAAAAGGCCCAAGAACTTATTTGGCTTATCAAAAATAAAAACAAAGCCAACTTTGGGTTAATAAAACCAAAATTCAAAATTACAGAACTTTTGCCCAAGTAATCCTGAAAGACAAGAGACTTTTCCATATTCATGTCAAAATGCACAAATCAGTATGTAACGACATTTTCCTTACAAAATATCTGTAAGGTGATGAGATTGTGTGAAACTCATGTGCCCGAAGACAGAGAGTTGTTTTCCTTTTCACCTTTCCACTACACGTCATGAAGCAATGTTAGGTGTTTGATCATTTGGAAATAATTTAAAAGATGGAATGTTATTTTCAATCCCAAAATCATGGATATCAATCAGCATAATGATTATCCTATAAACTTATAGGACCCTAACAATAAGGACCAAGAGCTTCCGCTCCGAGGTCGGTAATGGTTGGTTCCTTCAGAATCAAATGTTCTCCTCTTGGAGATGGGTCGGGCTTAGTTTCCTGTGGCCCAGTCGCCTCAAAATACCCTTGATGGTCTAGTCTTTGCCTTAGCGGTGGCGGGGGTGGCTCCCGATTAACCGGTGTCAGGCCAAGAAGCCTTCATGATCGACGAAGCTCCTGATCCTCCACAGTGTGAGAAGATCAATGACACACTAGGGCTTTCTATTAACATCAAAAACCAACACACACTAGAAAAATATCCTACGAGATAAGACAAGAAGATCACTATCTTGTAGGAAGAATAGTTACACCAACCAACACTAGAGAAACTTACCGGTGCAAGTGAAACTCGAATATGGAAGCACCCTCCGGGTATACTCTGCAAAGCGTGGCCCGATGTCTTCTTTAGGCATTGCGGTATACCCCCGCAGTCACCTGTGTAAGTCACTAAGATAAACGCAACTAGGTTGCCAGCGCGCGAACAGTCACCAAGAGGGTACAATCGACAGTCAGGTGGACCACAATGAGCAGTGTATCAAGCCTGTAACCTATCAAGGGTATCGAAAGCAAGTGTTCCAAAAGACAACTGAGGACCTCGAATATATTTGAGACCCACGAAGCTCCGTGGAAAATGCGATCACCAGAATCCCAAGATAAGCCCTCTATATGCGTTCCCCAGTACGCTCAATCCGGCTTTGGAGGGGTTATCTCCACTACCTTTCCTTACGCGACCTCGTGTTTATCCCCTGTATTAGAGGGGAGAACCGGATAACTTTCACGGTTACTGGACTTTCAAGCACTCCTTAGCTCAGACTCTCTCTAATCCTAAATCAAGGCTCTAGCCTAGACTGCATTGATGGACCCTACAAACACAAAGCGTAATAACTTTTAATTAAGCGTTAATTTTAGTGGTTTTCTTAAGTCAAAAGGAACAAAATTGAAACCAATGATGTTCTTTAAGAGACGAAAGAGAAGAGCATGAGATGATACTGGAAACAAAATACTCCTTCTTCACAAATAAAGAATTGCTAAAATAAACTCTTTCACCAAACTTTTCATAACTATTTTTCTCAGATCTTTGAAAAGAAAAACTCGAAAGAAGATTTCGCTCTACTACAAGCTACTTAATGTCCTAAGCATTCAAGTTAAGAACTTAAGAAAAAATTATTTTTCCTTGGTAAATGAAACAACTAACCTAAACTACTTTACCAAACAAAGAAATGAAAGATTTTTTTTTATCATTATATGCTTTAAAACAAGAAATTTGAAAATGAATTCTTTTCTTTTCTTCTAAAGCAAAAAAGGGAAAAATGACGACAAGTCAATACCAAGAAATGAATTCAGGTCCAATCGCAGATTGTAGGGAGTCACTGACAATACCAAACATGCAGATCAAAGATGACTCACAAACTTGTCTAAAGCCCCTATCAAAGAAAACGCAAGAAATCTTTTGATCAAAAGAAATCTATGCTGAGGTCAGACCTAGGCTACAGACTGCTATAACAGAGACCAGGGCTATATCAAGAAAACCCGTGAGAAGTGTGACTTCTGACAGGGAAGAGGATGACTGCCTTTTCTTAAAAAAAAATTCTCAACACAGGCACACTACTGACACTTCAGCAGCTTGTGTATGTATGCAGGTTGTCCAAAGGCAGGGCGCATATGCAAGCGTGCAGGCCCACTACATGTCGCGTACACCTTTGTAACTTCTCAAAAAGGTGAAAACCAATAGTCAAGCACAGACAGGGAGTACTGGTATGGAACACCAGAATCCCTTAAAGACATAGAAGCTTACAGAAACTCAAAAACAACGACTAAATTGATTCAAAGCACCCAAAATAAATATCCCCAAAGACCCTAGAGGCTTCCCCATTATGGTCGCCAATTATGCTATAGCGGGAAAACCCCTCTACGGACTACACCAAGGTTCTAAAGTGTAGGAAAAGCTAACTGTTGAAAGTCTCCTACTTTTTATCAACTATCTCGACATTACCCCACAATCATACATAAAAGACAAAGTATAGGGATCCGGTAAGCATACCTTAAACTCTGTGTCCGATGTCGATCCCTTTGTGCTTGATTGTTTCCTGACTGCAAGTCTCCTCCCAAGGTTGACCTGCATTCACCAAAAGACAAACAAGGAACTACAAGCATGCATTCTATGTATGGATTAGTGGGTTAGACATCATAACCAAGACATGTAAACAAAATCACGAAGATTGAAGACATCATTTGGTGGGATGGAAAAAGTACTTCTTTATATTAATCTCACAAAATTCGTTTACAACATGAGACCGACATTGCTCCTCGAACTCGGTCCTGGGCTCCTCTTCACCATGCACCAACTAGTTCCACGTATTCTTCTCCTCTTCAGTTCTCTCTAGGGAAATGGCAAGGGTTTGCAAAGGAGGAAGAAGGAATTATATCTCAAACTCACAATGTGGTTGCAAAATATTGGGGCAAAGGGGGAATATTGAAATGGGTAGAGTTTATATGCTCTCGTGCTTCTTTCTGGAATGGGGCCCCAACACCTTCTTTTATATTCCAAAAGAGATAGTAATGGTTGGGGTGATTCACTATGGGTGGTCAAACCTTTAAGTAACGACCCATAAACCCATATCCATTTTCAATTTTCATTTTTTGCAATTTTTTGTGAGTGTACACGGGTTGTAGTGGTGCAGAAAGCGTGTGTATGCGGGTAGTAGTGGTGTAGGGCACGTATAACTTCAAAACAACGGTTTTTAGAAGAGATTTTCAGTGATGGCTTGGCAAAGATAGAAAGTAATATGGCCTGATGCCAGGTATGCATGTCTGGTGCAGTTTAGGGTTATAACAATTACAAAAAATACGGTAATGATAAGTTGACTATAGTACTATGCTTAAGGATATAGACAAGAAATTTGAGAGTTAAACAAAATAAACAAGTTACTTATATGTGAGAAAGTATGCACTATAAAAGAAAATGATTATAACATTCCAAAAATCAATAAATCAACAGAAAAAGTTCCACAAAACACACATTTTAGAACTTAAGTCAATCTCCAAAAATCTTGGCCAGTAATGGATTCTCATTCATTAACATTTTATAGGAAAGTATACAACATGCACAAGTAAAAGGCCCTTTACAATTCGAATCCATATAATTTATACATGTAAAAGAAAGGGCAAGAACTTATGAATTTGAGACACCTTGATTTGTAAACTATCGTGGATATTCCACTGGAATAATTCATCACAACAAATCTAATAAAATATTGAAATCTTTACTATTTTCTACTCAAATGCAAGAAATATCTAAGATGCAAAAAATAGAGAAAATAAATAAACACTCACACACCATCCACAAATAAACACAAGATATAACCTGGGAAACCCAATACGAGAGAAAATCGACCTAGAAGGTGAGGTTTCTCTGCTCTCTTTTCTTTAAATGAAAGTACAAACAAAGAGGCACTCTCTGTGGAGTTTCATTTGACATTGTGGCATGTATGGTTGCTACAAAATCTCTCCTCTATTATTCTCTCAAAATACCTCCTTGAATTCCTCGTCTTCTATGTATGCCTTTTTGTATGCATCATGGGTAAAAGGGCCCATGCGCATTAGATTTTTCAAAGATGTAATATTGGATGTGGGTAGTCTTGAAAGTATGTCTACCAACATGTTTGTGTTTCCCTTCTTATACTTGATGACTAGATTGAATTGTTGTAAAAAACCCATCCACTTGTAATGTTTGGTTTATTGTAGCTTACTTTGGGCCTGCAAATACTGTAGCAGTTGGTGATCTATGTGGATGATGGTATCGTTTCCCATCAGATAGTGCTTCCACTTCTCGATTTCTTGAACCAAAGCATAGAGTTCCTTGTCATAGGTAGGGTAGTTGAGAATTCCCCATGAAATATTTTACAATGATAGCATACATGCCTTCCTCCTTGCATCAAAACTGCACCCATGGCATACCCACTTGCATCTGTCTCCATTTAAAAATACTTTTGTAAGTTTGGTAATGCGAGAATTGGTGCTTGATTGATATTTATTTTTAGTTCATCAAAAACATTTTGTTGATTCTTTACCCACTAGAAACTCTTACCACTAATTGTTATGGTGTGGAGTGGTGTAGCTACCACTAAATATGAAGATATGAAATTTCGCAAGTACTATGTTTCCCCAAAAAAGTTCCTAACTTCAGTGACATTTGTAGGAACTGGCCATTTCATGATGGCCTCTATATTTGCGAGAGATATCTTGAGTTACCCTCCACTGATCACATACCCCAAATACACTAAAGACTGCTGAGTAAACTCATATTTCTCGAGGTTAGCCAACAATTGGTGCTTCTTTAGAGTCTCTAACACGAGCATGAGATGTGAGATGTGATCCTCCCAAGTAGCACTATAAACAAATATATCATCCAAATAGACTATAACAAATGAATATAGATATGGACATAATACATCATTCATCAATATCATAAATGTAGTTGGTGCATTACATAAACCAAATGGCATGACCAACCATTCATACAAACATTTTATTGCCTTGAAGGAATTCTTACAAGTGTCTTCTTCCTTGATGTGTACCTAGTGGTATCCTAATTTGAGATGCAAATTGGTGAAATATTTTGCATGTTTCAACTGATCTAATAGATCATCAATCATGGGAAGAGGGTACTGATTTTTTAGTGTGATATTGTTCAATGCTTTATAGTCAATACACATTAGCCAAGTCCCATCCTTCTTTGGTACAACTATGATAAGTGACCCACAAGGGGAGATGGTTCTTGGTTGAATCGCACCCTATTCTAAAAAAAAATTCAACTGCTTCTTCACTTCATTTTTTTCCAAACTATATTGTTTATATAGCCCAATATTTGGAAATGGGGAGTCTGGAAATAATTGTATTCCATGATCCACTTCCCTATTGGGTGGTATCCTTTTAGGCTCCTAGAACACTCCTCTGTATGCTTGTATCAACTCCTCCAATTGATGTTTCTTATCTTTAGTACAACCCTTCAGGGAAGATTTACTCTTATCGACTCATCCTTAGTCTGATTTTCTCTCAAGAAAAGTAAAACATATTTATTACTGGAACTAATCAACTTCTTGGCTTGGTTGGCACTTACTAGTGGGATCATTGACTTGCCTTTATGAGAATTGATGATGTAGGACTTCCCATCCTTGATTAGTTGGTATTGGTTGGCTCTTTGCATGAATATTACATCCCTCATATAAATGTAGGGGCTTCCAAACCCTACTCCACATACGTCAAGGGGTATGACATCCAATTCCACTTCATCTTAAAATTAGCACTTACAACAAGTTTAATCTTACATTGTTTCACTACCTTGATATTTGCATCCTTGTTTAACCAACCCAGTGGATATGGGCTAGGATGATTGTGAACCTCCAAACCAAGCTTGCTGACCAAATCCATTGCTATGAGATTATCCTGTGAACCAGAGTCGAACAGGGTGTCTATCTTGGTATTCTTGACCTAGATCTTGATGTGGAAGAGTTTGGTCATCTCCTTATCTTCCTGGTGATGAAGGATACTCATATTCACCTCCTTATGCATTGATGTGCAGACAATATTCACATCCACATCGAAGCTTATTTCAACTTGATTGCTTGAATAGGTGGCTAGAAGATTATTTTTCATTGCATCATTCTTATGGTTCTTCGAGTTCAACTATGGATGCAATTTTCATTACTTTTCCTTGGTGTGCCCATCAATATTTCTATGGTTACAATGGTTGTTAGGATCTTTTCACCGATGTGCAATGGATACCATCTTCTCATTCTTTCCCCCTTTCCACTTCTCCTTCCCCTCCTTGGAATCTTCCTGGTGCTCTTTCTGCTTGGAACTACTTGGTTTCCCTTTCTTGTGGCCTGTGTTTTCAATATATTGTGCTTGTACACATGCCTCATCCACTGTCCTTGACTTGAAAATTATCACTTTATTTCATATATGGCTATGTATAATCTCTAGATAATTGAGGAGTACATCTAGGCTCTTGGGAGAGATACCCAACATGATGTCCATCTTGCTAAACTCAGTTGTGTACTCTTGTACACTCTACCATTGTTTTTTTCCGAAGCAGTGCCATTGGATCCATTTGTCCTCCACATAAACAATAGGGAAAAATTGAGACTTGACAATGGTTTTGAATTCCTCCCACCTAGTTATTGGCAGATCACCCTCCAATATAAGTGTTTATGAATGGATTTACCACCAGTTTAAAGCATGGCCCTCTAACTTCAGTCTAACAAATGATATCTTTTGTTCTTCATCTATATCGTGAACGTTGAAATAAACTTTTAGTTGATGAAACCAATGATTTACTTTTAATGCATTGATCTCACCTTGGTATGGATTTATGTCCACTTTTTCTTCCATATTGAATAAATAATGTGAAGGGCTTATGGTACTGGAACTCAACTACTCTTTCTCGGGTTCTTTCTACAACTCCTTTTCTGGGTGTTCGTTATCCCCTAGTTTCCCATCTGATACGATTTCTGAGTTAGAGACTCTATCCTCTCTATACAGTATGAGATTTCTTGCTAGATCTACCATGAGGAGGGACATATTGCGATATATGCCAATGAATTTCTCTTCCATCCTCACAAATCTCTCCTATGATGGATATCAAGGGTTGTGTTGTGACAGGCACCAACAACCCTCCTTTTTCTTGTGTTTTCTACTTGAAAATCCCCCTTCCAAGAAAATGGAGCCCCTTACTCTCTTATATAAAAATTTCCTAGCTTGATTTTCCTTAACAATTGATCATGGTTATCCCTCTCCCTCTAAGAAATCCATTTTAATTTTCTTAGTGCTGTCGAGATTGAATTTTTTGTTTTTTGTTTTTGGCACTTGGGATTTTTTTGAAGATTAGATTTTGGTCATCGAACAAGTTAGTGTAAAATCCTCCGGTGCACACCAGAAGATTTCCCCTCAAGTGTTTTAGTGACCATAGGAACACTTCCTGTGAAATCCTCCAAAACAAAAAATTTACCACCACACAAATTCATAGTAATTGCTTTGGTTTGATCAGAGGAGTTCTTACCAAATCCTCCGGTTAAACTGAAGGAGTTCCCACTTTTTCCTTTGATGCCCACCAACACTCTTTGTGTCAATGAGTCTGGTATACACTGAATACTTTCCCACGAAGTCTTCTAGTGCATACCGAAGCACTTTCCAGCAAAGTCTTTGATGAGACCAAATAACTTTACACTAGTACCTCCAGTTTACAATAGAGACATTTGTGACATCACCTACAGTGAGAACATTTCCTCTCTCTGGTTGCATTTATGAAGCTCAACTCTTATAAAAGGTGCTCACCCTCTACCTCTTGACCATTTTCCATCGAGCACCTGAGAGAAGAAAGAGATCGATGAGAGATGTGACAACAATCCCAAATATTCCCCGCCCCAACTTGTTATTGTCATCCATGTGGTCACCAGTGCTAGGTATGCCCTAAGCACTTTCTCTCTCTGAATTGTTAGGGTTAGGGTTTTCATTTTTTATTTTAAGAGTGAATTATCATTTTTTCGACCACCCTTTAAAACCCTGCCCGACCATCAATTTTTCTTTAGGTGCCTACGGTCTCTTAAATGTAGAACTCCTTGCCATGCCCTAACTTCTTGGAGAAGCAAACCATGTTCCCCTCCACCTCATCTTAAGTCATGGCCAAACCTTACCCAAAAAACTCTGACTTAACCGTTGCTCACGACCAAGTACCAAGCTCGATCTAGGTCAAACTTTTGGTACTTTTCCCTAGAGGTGAAATTATATGCAAATCTAGATTGTTTTGAAGAGGCTTTACCTTAAACCTCCATTCTCACATTGGCTGAGTCACCTAAGCCTAAATACTAGGGCCACCCAAGCCCTAGTTGTCCCATTTCATGTCCTTATCTATTAGGACCGATTCCAAGATTGGTAAAAAATCGAGCCCTAGCCTCTTGACATTGCATCGTTCAAAGCCCAAAACACGAATGAAACTCATCGCCATAACTTGGTCAAATCGCAAAGACTCTCTGTAAATTAGAGAAGTTAACAATATTACCTCCAATCCATGTAGAGTTTTTTGAACAAATTGCTCTGGTCTACACCGAAGAAGTTAATATAAACCTCGTTGGTTCATTCGAGAGACTTAACATAAACTCCCCTGGTTTTCTCCGAAGGATTTAACACTAATGCCTCTAGTGTAAACCAGAGGACTTTATACCAACTTATCTGGTGTGACATTTTCCCATCAACACACTTTTTATAATCTCCCCTGATGTGTGCTTACCAACATGTGTGATTTTCACCAACTTCTATGGTGTACACTAGAGGTCTTCACACTAAATTCTTCGGTATACACCAGAGCTTTTCATACAAACCTCTATGATATATGCTATGGGAAAAATTCCCTTATACTTGGTCTAGGTACAAGCAAAGGAAATTCTTCCCTTAAAAGATTGTTCTACCCTTAAGCTACCCCCAAAACTATTTAAATGAAATGATGAGAGAGAGGAAAGAGGGTCAATGGGTGAACCTTTAGTCCTTGCGGTTGGTGTAGACCTGTTTCTCTTGTTGCAACCTCATAGATTGCAGGTCTCCTCCCAAAGATGACCTGCAAAAGCTTAGGAAAACAATACTACAACATATGCAATCTCTACTTATTTATTTCAAGGTTTATATATAGATATAAATGCATAAATCAATACAAGCATACAAATATATTATTTTGGGACAACGACGAACTCTTATATTAAGTTTCAAGACAAAAATGATTACAAAATTTGTAGGAAACTTATCCACGAACCGGGTTCAAAAGGTTCAAGATATCTTGCAGAATTCCAATGCCAAGTACAAGTAGTGCCATGATCAATATTGGATGCCACTGAAGTTTCAAGTGGGATATAAAGTTTGGTTACATTTGTAGAAAGAATGCCTTACAAGACCCCATCGGGAGATTCATCCACTCCACTATGGATCTTACACCATCACCAAGGCTTTAGGTGACAATGATTTTGAGATCAACATTCCACCCTTCCTTAGATTGCACTCAGCTTTTAATGTGGACTTCCTTCGATCAAACTTTCCACCATTATTGGACACCTCAGAGAGAGTAGAACAGTTGACACTGACAGAGCTCAACCCTGACTGCATGGAATATGCATCCACTGATTAGATCATGGACACACCGTTCAAGGGTACTTGCTAATAGAAGCTTCAACTTTATCGTGTTGTCAAAGTGGGGCAGCTCCTGCACCAAGGCAAGTGGCTCAATTTATTCCTAAGGGGGGAGGATTGATCCAAGTGGATATCGGTGGCCACCCACCTCTTCCAACTGGCTCACATATAGTTTTCAACTTGGCAGTTTTTTTCTAGCTTTTCGGTTCCTAGACTTCTGGGGTTGTTTTGAGGCCCTAAAAAATGTTTTTTGGTTTTGGTGCAGTCACACTATGTTTGGAGTTAGAGTGAGATGGAAAAAAAATTATTCCTTGGATATACCTTTTCAATGGGATATCATGTGTGTAAAACGAAGATCGTATGCAAAAGTACGACCCCGGGAAGTTGATGTACCAACTTACCCCATCGGAGCCCACATGAGTTTTGGCACTTCATCTCCTAGGGTTAGGTTTTTGGATGTTTAGGGTTTTCTGATTACTTATTGATGCTAAAAAGGCTTGGAGGCCTCATTGTAATGTTCTCAGGATAATGTGCATAGCCGCCACATCTCTTCTCAGAGATTAGCTACCACCATTTGAGCAAGATTGTTTCATTCTCCATTTTATAGTTTCAACAGATTTCTTTATTGAATAGAAGTTAAGTTTAAATGTATCTCTATTATTGTTCTGTATATATCTGTGTTAATTTTATAGATCTATGTTTCATTTCATTCTGCTCATAAATCCATATCAGGCCTCCTCGTAATCAAAAGTGGGTTTACATCATTGACTCATGATCGATTGATTTTATGAGTGTTTGACATCACATCATCTATTCACACTCGCTATATTGTACTAGGTACCTTTGGGTCTGTTGTTCTAGAGTCTGTACTTAAGGCTTAGAAGTATAGTGTCTAGGCATCCGAAAGTGGGTAAAGGGTGGAGAAGAGAAAAACGTCAACCTTCAGCAAAGGAAACTAGGGAAGATTTCTACATTGGCGTTGTCTAGCTTCCAACTGTTCCTAGATGGTTATATCCTGTTCAATCGCTGCCCATGAATGTTTGAGTTCAACCCGGGTAGTAGTTGTTTTAAGAATATTATTGAAAAGGTTTAAGGCAATGTGTGTTTGATTTGATAATCTGGGTTCGATATTGGGTTGTGTTGGTACAAGGACAGTCATGGAGGAGCAGTAAAATAAGAAAAACTTAAGAGAGAAATTAAGTGTTGTCTTAATTCGGTTGTATAAAAGAGAATTTATGGTTTCAAAAATAAAACGGGGTGCAAATCAAAGGCTCTTTCCCGTAACTGAGTTATATCTTAATAAAAGGCATGAGGTGGGAGAAAAACATTTAGCTGTCTATCGAATAAGGCTCCTATCAAGGGAGAATCTCATGTATAAACAGAAGAGGAAAACTGTAAGGAAAGAGCCCGATGAAGCATAAAATATATATAGAATTCTAGAAGTGTTGACTGGTCTTACACCTACTGATAGATGGCACAGAGGAAAAATAGTAAACAATTATAGAAAACCGAAATTCATTCGCTATAGTAGTGGTCGTACTAAATTATAATGAAGCATTCATCAGTTATGAATATGAAATGAAATGAAATATGAGATACAAGAAAACAAACTCATAACACAGTCGTGATGGAATTGAGAATCTTTAGATTTGCTTTGTATTAACTCTCAAAATGTAAAAACTCTATTACAATCGACACAAAAAGGTCCAGCCCTTTTTCTTTCTTTCTATGATATATTTATACAGTTTTACAATAAGACGGAGTCTCAATCGTTACAAAAATTTCAGTTATGATAGGGAGGAGAGAAATCGCTTCATTTCTTCTTCTCTGTCTTTACTTGGTGCCAGAAGTTTGTCCTCACGCGTGCTCGATACAGGTGACACATCTTTCAACCAGTCGAGATACTAGCCTTGACGGTTCTTCTTGATAGTTGGCCTCAAAAGAGTAACAATCTTGGGCTAATTGCAGCAACCTGTCTTCCATCTGTCTGTCTATGATGTCGATAGTGCATAATTGCACGCTTGGTTTAATCATACATTTGTTTATTTGGACTATATCCGCCATAGTCACTGGGGAGATCTTGGCCGAATCTCTTTCCTCTTTGTCCTTTAAATCAAGCGAGATTTTTTCCATATTCATTTGAATCAATATCTCGGCATTACCTCCGCTATCAATGCCTAGTAGATTGCCATCTATAGAACTAAAGGCCTCTTCTAAGGAATTCATTACCCTTTTGGCTTGCAACTTGCCTTCCACGATGCTGTGCTCCCATTCTTTTAATAGAATGTTTCCTGTGGTTTGCTCTGAAATGGTGAACCTGGAAGTACTTCCCGAATCCCTGTTGTTTGTGGCTATCACGGCCTCTTGGAAGGCGACCCGTGCTGCTCCAGCTTCCCTTTCTCTAGCAGTTAAATTCTCCAAAACTTGATTAACCAGCAAGCAGTTGTCCCGAATCTCCTCTACCTTTTCGAGTAAATTTCGTTGGGCCGCAGGGACTCTGCTCCGAATCTCCATCGCCTGGGACTGAAACATCCCGATATCTATCACTTTGCTTTCGGTGATTTCCACCCCAACTTGTAGCTGTTGGATAAGATCTTTTTGCTGGCTCGCTTGTATTTGACCATCCTGAACCACTAGCTGTGCTTGTTCGAGCTTAGTCTTGCGCAACTCTATCTCATTTTTATCAGCAAACCTTTCTTTCTCTATACCTACACTCGCCTGGTCTTTGGTAGTCTCCGTCGTTGTGGCTAGTCTAGCTTCCAGGGTTTGATGAGGCGATTCTTTCGTTTCAACTAGTTTTTCAAGACCCCGACTGAAAATTGATTCGTCGTGGCATATGCTCCTAATGTCCCTGCTATTTCAGTTGCGAATTGTTCATTCCTCTTGTCTTTTCCATTAGTTATAACTTTGTATTTCTTGGCCGTTGACTCTCCTTCCTGATAGAATTCCCTCTTTACCACTGCCTTTCTCTTCTTATCGAAGAAAAACTCATTCAAAGGGAGTTCTTCTACCCTTATAGGCCTCAACTCTTCATTGAAGATCCATCCTACATCAATATTTCCCTGAGTCGACTGCAAGGGGGTAACTGATGTGATAGGTTCTCTGATCTGCTTCGCTGATTTTCCCGGAGTAGTAACCAGACTCTGCTTCTTCGGCAGGTCGGGAGTCTTTATCTTTGCGTTCGGACTCTTAGTTTTCTCTCCCTCATCCTGGTGTTTTTCTTGATCGGGATTCGCATCCTTAGAGACTTCGACATCTTTTTGTTTCACCTCCACCGTACTCGGACTCTCACCCCGCAACCCTGCGGGAAGACAACTGCGTCAATGTTCTTGGAACTTCAGAACATCGGCTCTTTCCTTGGGTGCCAAGGTTTGTATCCGAGCTAGAATCTTGGCATAGGACCTTGCACCTCGGAAAATGTCATCCGAGGGTGAATTCTCGTGCTCAAATTTCTTGAGCCCGCAACTGGCCAAATGATTGCTCACGACCCTTTTCGGATCATGCTTCTTGTATTCAATGAGGACCAAATTTAGGTCTTCCAGGGTTGCTGCCTCAGCTTTGGCATGCTCGAAATCTAATAAAGAATAAGAATTTAAATGAACAGGAAAAGGTGGCCATACCTTCTTTGAGTATCCCTTAATCTCCTTGCTTATACCACCGATTACTGTTTGTCTAGCAAGCTCACGACAAGCCAGCTTGTCGGGAATGAACAATGGAAATGCATGCGGGGGAACAGAAGCCCCGAAAACTCTGAGATATGAAAATTCGGCTTCTACATACCAGTCAGCTATGCTGCTTAGATTTTTCACTATACTGTCCGAGATCCTGGGTGGCGGGTGACCAAAAATAGTGACATGTAGAGGCACCGTCACCTAGTTGAAGATTTCGTATACAAAATTTTTCGCTTTGTTTTCCCATAATTTTGAATGATAGACGTGTATGGGCTCATCCTCTGTTGGAGTCCAACTCCAAATCATTAAGGGAAATGGTGTTAAAAAACAAATGATGTCCATATGTATGCAGACATAAAAAATGAAGCAATTTTTCCGCTTTCTTTCTGCGCCCGATACTCTGTGACCCGACTGGTCAGGCTGTCAGACAACATCTTCACCCAGTCGAAGGAACAACCTTCGACGACTCAAAACATTAGAGGCACCCATGGAAGAAATAAATGTGAGGTGTCCTCTCTCCTGTATAATCTGCATGTCATCATAGCTACATACTTATACTGCAGTTCTAAAGAAGCTATTGAATATATACCATGAATGTCTGCCCTAAACTTCGCAGAGCACGAAACCCAATCTTTTATTAAGCTAGACATGGTTTTATCATACAACACACATTCCTTCTGTTTGAATTCATCTAAGTATTTGGCACCATATGTAAAGTCGGACGTTGTGGGCAACTTATACATTGCTTGCAGATGTTCAGGCCTGAAAGTCCCGATGGCGACCTTCTTCTCATTCATGATGGTTTTGGTTGGTATGTCCACATGGTCTAATGCCTATCGGACCATATCGTAATATGGCAGTGGTCGTGGCTTGGCTGCTACTTTGTGCCTTCCGGATTGGATGACGATCTTATACTTGGTGGTTATATCATCTTTTTCGTTGTCGCTAGAATCATCGGAATAATCCACCAATTCAGCCTGCAGAACATCGGAAACGAAAGACCAGTTCGGGATAGAGTCGACACTTCAAGGTGAAGTATCAGCAACGTTGTCTGAGCCTTGTCTTGAAACCTCAACACTGGATTTGGATGCTTTTCGCGGGGCCATGACTAGAGATTGTGCTTTAGCTCTTCTGCGATAGAAATACGTATACATACAGAAGTTAGCTCGCTCAGAGATTGTGCTCTGAGTGGTATAGAGATGCATTTGTCATAATGAACAACAGTTCTATATATATTCGAAAACTCGGTTCTCTTTTAGATGAAATCTGTCAAATCATGCTCAGAAATAAATTTAACCATAAAAACCCAAGCTTTATTCATCGATTCGCCCTATTTCCTAATTAATGCCATAAATTTTGGTGGTTTGAAGTGTCAGTTGGCGTATGGAAGAAATAAGGTTACCTCGTAAATCGTGCAAGCATCGAAAAGCGGGATGTATTGATTTAGCTTAATTAATCCAGCTTTACCAACGTTAATTAATCTTTCACCACTCGTTGTATCGAGAATTTTGCTTTAACCTTTTGAAACTCTAACCCCCGAAATTGCGATGATTGATTTTGATTAATAAAAACGTAATTATGAATAGGAGCTTAATTAATTCCGTAATTATTTATATTCGCCGTATCACAGCTCGGAGCTTCGAAGGTAAGTTTTCGGGAAGTTTGCATGCCGAGCTGCGAAACCGCGAGATCATGATAATACGACTTAATTAAAAGGGAAGATAAACTCGAATTAAATGATTAATTAATTATGTTCATACCCTTATCGTGATTTCGCGAGTCGGGGTTTAGACAATATAACTTTTAAAAAAGAAAACGTCGAGTGGTGAATTGCCGACAGAACGTTACCATGGTTTAGTTTTTACTTTTAACCTTGACACGGGTTACTAAAATAAGGACTGCGTGTTCTCGGCTATTGGGGCTATGACAATAAACTTTTGGATTTGTTGAACGCCAAGGTGCGAAAACTCGATGATGTTAATCATGGTTTAGGAAAACTTTACTCCCGTTACTGCCCTGGGTGAAAAATTAAAACGATTTCGTCGTTTCTTTGCTCGGGACGTGTGAACTACGTGATTTATAGCACTCGACCTACGAGATCCTGAGGTAGAACAGAAAGAGGAAACATTTTTACGAAAGGTAGGACTCACCTCGAGAGTACAATAATCATCGTTGTTTGAGTTGAAAAAGCTTCAGATATTTTGAAACCACAGATGGAAAATACGAAAACCATCTTTCGATTTCGAGCATTAAAAATGAAATTTGTGACGGGCTAGAAAAACAAAGGCGGCTCCAACATAGGCTCCAACTAGGGATCTCGCTTTCTTGTAAGGCGGGAAGAACAATAGACCACGTGCCAATATTGGGTAAATGGAGTTAATAGCTTCAATCAGGCGAAAAGGTTCCTGAGAACAGGGTATCAAAGGGGGAAAGAGACTTCTTTCTTTACCTTGAAAATATTTTTCAAACTCAAATACTCCTTTTAAACTTAGCTGTAGTCCCTTTCACAACTTTCCCTTTCCTGCTACTAAATTCAGGTCTGCTTTAAGACAATCAAAACAGTTCTAGGAGACCCAACAGATCTTGCGGCTATCATCTTGCATCAAAATAAGAAGATTATATGTTTTTAATTGGGAAGTCTCGTCTGAACTCGGGATGTAGATAAAGCTTTTAAAAAGAATTGGTTACCAGAGTAGAGTGATATTCATGTATAACAGCCTTACAGATATCTCAGATATTATTTCACTGCCAGCGAGCCTGTTCAGTACCCCGGTGAAGTTATCTGGCCCCTTTTACCTAATTTCCTTTCACCACTTCGGAATATATTCATGCATTTAAATGCTGAGACGAGGGCAATCATTTCTGAATTTCCTTTCATCGTCTCTATGACTAGGTTGGGGCAATCATTTCTGAATTTCCTTTCACCACCTGTCTTATAATTTGCTTTTTAGAGCGCGAAGATGGGGGCAATCAATTTGTATCAGGGCTAATATCTGTGTAATATTTTGCATTATAGGTCTATCAACTTACTTTGATTACTCGGTACCAACCTTCCCTTGACCTTCACAACACCTTCGTTCTTAGGAAAAAAAAAGGAAAATAACTTTCTTAGGGCATTCTATTTGAGCAAGCTTCAATCCTCCGATGTCGTTGAAAAACCTAGGAAAGTTAGGATCACTTTAAATGTTCCTTTGTTTAGCAGGGGATCGAGTAGTTGTGAAGACCCGCTTTCTTTCCAAAATCTACTTTGAAGCTCACGAGGTTGAAACAAAAAATTCTTATCTCTTCTTATATGAAACGAAAAGATGGTGACTTTTTAAAAGGCAAACCCGAAGATAGAAAGGATGCCAGGTAGTGACTTACTGACTGAAAATACAAAGGTCAAAAATTCAAAACTGACTCTTGTAGATATTTTCGGGGATACTTTACTTTGTCTGACTGCTTTTAAATTAGGTGAATCATTTAATTTGTCTTAATTTTTCATAGACTATTAAACCAAGAAACAATTTTGTTATTTATCGGTTCAGTTGATGTTGTTGTTTGAGTGAGGTGACATCGGTTTTCTTTAATAGTCCTTTAGAACATGTCTTTTTGGGAAATCTCATCTTTACCTATTCATTTCAATTTCTTTGCGCAATATGAAATTTCTTAGGTATCACTTGTTTAAGCCGATTTATTTCTGACACCGACTTTCAGTTTACTTCTCTTACTTGTTTTGTATGCAGCTGGAATCCTGTAAGAGGCAAATATGAAGATTATCGGGGCTATCCGAAATGTATCAAAAGTTCATGAACGAAAAAAGAAAATCAAGAGCAATGTTTAAATGAAAAATATATATATGTACACAAAATATATAAAAAAAAAATATTTTATTTTATTTTATTTTATTTTTGAATTTGGCGACTGTTACATCATATAATGCTTCAGATACCGCCCGTTGACAGGGGCGTTGAGGACTTCACCGTCTATATTTTCCAGTAGGAAATAATTTTTTCCTTCCAAAGCTGAGACCCTAAATGGCCCATACCAGAGGTGGTCAAATTTACCATGTTTTGCTGCTTCTTCCTTTCTTGCATCCCACCTTAACACTAAATCACCTGGGAGGAAATCTCTGTCCTTTGCTTTGCGGTCGAATAATGCCTTCATGTCATCTTGGTACTTCTGCATCTTTTTGTCTACTTCGACTCTATGCTGTTGAACCTCGATCAGTTGATTTATCCTTCTGGTGACATGATTGGGTTCTTCATTTTGATCTTGCCATAACTTCATCACTGGGAGCGCTAGCTTTATAGGTAGCACAACATCGGTCCCATATACCATCTGAAAAGGTGAAATGCCGATTGACCTTTTTGTGCTTATGCGATTCGCTCACAATGCGTATTTTAAGTGCACATGCCAAGACCTTTTATTTTCATCCAGTACTTTCTTGATTATATTTACCAGGCTCTTGTTAGATGATTCGACCAATTCGTTTCCCTGGGGGTAATATGTTGTGGAATGGCTGAGAACGATGTTATACTTCTGATAGAAGCTGATCATAGCCATAGATTTAAGGGCCTGGGCATTGTCAATAACTGTCTTTTGGGGGCACCCAAATCTAGACAAAATATTGTCTTCTAAAAAATCGATTACCACCGAGTCTGTTGCCCTTTTGGTTAGAATGGATTCCACCCATTTAGTAAAATAATCTGTTGCGGTTAAGATCCACTTGTGTTGAGCACTAGAATGGGGATTAATCTCACCTATGAAGTCTAGACCCCATTGCTGAAATGGGGCTTCAGATTTGACTAGAACTAAAGGCAGTGCCGAGAGCTTCTGTTTACCTGCAAATAGTTGACAAGGGTTGTAGGCATGCACTTTGGCATTAACGTCCGAGAAATTTTTTGGCCAGTAGTACCCAGCCCTCAGAATCTTGTAAGTTTTAGCTCTCCAAGCGTGATGCCCCCCACAGATTCCCTCATGAAATTCATCTATAACTTGCTGAGTTTCCGATTCGACTAAACAGACTAGCAGGAAACCGAGTAGATCTTTCCAATATAGCTGACATTCGGCAATACAATATTTAACTGCATGGAATTTTAATGTCCTGGCTTTAGATGGTGATAGCTCATTTGGGCATTTTAGAGTTAGCAAGTATGACACTGTGTCTCTGTACCAGCCCGACGATATGAAGTTCTCTTCGATATTGTTTGGACCTGTTTCCTCATTTAGCTCGTTTAGGTTCGTGTCTTCGTCACCTTCTTGCAGGCAATTGATATCTAGGGCTCTGAAATTCGACTCAGCTAAGAGTTTGGCCAGGTCTTGCCCTTTTATCAATTTGGTCGGTTTGACTTCTAGATCAAATTCTTGGATTTTGGCAAGCCATCGCCCTCTTTTTCCATTGTTGTCTGGCTGTACCAATATATCTTTCACAGAACTAGAAGGCACGTACGCAATTATCTTCGAGTGTAGTACATACATTCTGAATGCCTTTAATGATTTTACCATGGCATACGCATGTTTTTCTATTATATCATACTTCAATTCTGCGTCTCTAAGGCTCTTGTTGAAAAAGGCGATCGGTTGTTCGAATCCTTCTTCGTTCTTTTGTAGGAGCACCGCGGCGATAGTGTGTTCGGAGGAAAATGAGAAAATAAGAAAATCTTTCAGATAGTCTGGGCTCGCTAACACAGGTGCCTCTCTTATGACTTTCTTAATATGTGCGAATGATGCTTTGGCCTCGGTTGTCCATTTTACTTCGCTGTCCTTTTTCAACATACCTGTGATCAGTTTTACAATTTCAGCGAAATTCGGGATAAATCTTCGTAAAAAAATTATTTTACCTAAGAAAGATTGAATTTCTTTTACATTTCTGGGAATATTTATAGTATCTATTGCTTCAATCCTCTTAGGATCAATCCTGATTCCATCCTTGGATATGATATGACCCAACAACTTACCTTCCCGCATGGCGAAATGTGATTTATTTGGGTTTAAAGATAGACCAAACCTATGGCATTTTTTGAAAGTCTGTTTAAGATGTATCAAGTGTTCTTCGTCGGTTTTAGAGAAAACCATCAAATCGTCGAGGTAAATGACTACTAACTTATCCCTTTCTCCTATGAAAGAGATGTCCATAGTGCGCTGGAATGTGGCCCTGCATTCATCAAACCAAACGGCATTTTTTCATACATGAACGTACCCCATGGTGTGGTGAAAGAAATTTTTTCCCTATCTTGTTCATTCATGACGATTTGATTATAACCAGAGAACCCGTCGATCATAGACATTCGGTTTGCTCCAACTACCTTTTCTAACACATGGTCCATTTTGGGCAGTGGATAGTTGTCCTTGAGAGACGACTTATTTAAGTTTCGGAAATCCACACACAATCTGATTTCCCCACTCTTTTTCCTGACCGGGACTAGGTTTGCTATCCATTATGAATATCTCAGAGGTACTATTATTTTTGCGTCTAAAAGTTTCTTAACTTCTTTTTCGATCACAGGTAACAAAATGGGGTTGATCTGTCTAAGCTTTTTCCTGAATGGTTTGACCCCAGGCTTTAAAGGTATCTTGTGATCAATTATGGAAGTGTCATATGTTCTTAACTCATCATAAGACCAGGCGAAAACATCCTTATACTGTCTGAGTAGGCCTTTATATTTAATTTTTATTTCGGGAGGGAGGAACTTGGATATTTTTACCACCCTGGATTCTTCTTTGGTTCCTATATCACAATCCTCCACTTCTTCTGGTTGGGGTTGTAAGGTAGACTTCAGAGGTATGTCGTTTTGATCAAAAAGTCTTTCCAGAGGAATCAATCCTTTTGGGATCTGGTTGTTTTTAAGGACCAGCATACGATGATCCGCAATTTTTTCTCGAAAAGTTTCAGGATCCTCCCCTTCTTACATGATCCATATCGGGTCATTTTGATTTTCTTGGTCTGCATTCGTTTCGGAGAATTCACCCACGGCTTCAAGAAATTTCTTAATTTGTTTGTCATCCTCAAAGACCTGCCAGTGTTGGATATTGTCTGGTATAGATGGTCTGTGTTTGATTTCTATGTGATACTTCAATTTGAAAGTTGTAGGAGGGGAGAAGGTTGAAGATGCTTTAGCCAATGCATCAACATGTAAATTCTCTGTGCATGGGATGAAGTGGACATTTACAGATGAGAAAAAGTTTTCCATGAGATCCCAGGCACAATTCCTATAAGATCTTAATCTGGGATGCTTGGCTTGGTACTGTCGATTTATCTATTTGACTATTAACTCTGTATCTCCATATACCTCTAAGTTATTTATTTTTAGCTTTTTGGCAGCCTCTAATCCTAAGACCAACACTTCATATTCACATACGTTGTTAGTGTAATCTATATCCCACTGCAGTCGGTAGGAAAAAGGAACAACAAACTTACCTTCGGGAGCCACTAAAATCACTCCTGCACCAGCCCCTTCAGAAGATGAGGCACCGTCAAAATACATTTTCCAGACACCGGTGCTACACAGATCCTCTGTCATGTAACTTGACTCTTCCTACTCTATATTGTTTTCCTCCAGACAACCATCTAAACCATCATCAAAAGACAAGATACAATTTCCCAGATCTTGGTCCGCAATGTAAATAGGGAAATTGTTTGGGTTTTGAGGGTCGCTCACTGTATATGCTAATCTCGTTTCTCTGTACAACCAAGTAAATTGACCGCCAAACACAGGAATTGTGGCGAACGTCATATCCAATTGAAGGGAACCCCCCATCTTGGATCCCCATGACCTAGACAACAGTAAGCCATACTTAGGGGGAATATCTGCAATAACCACATCCATCAGGATACTCTTAATCGGGACCTGTGCCAAGGTAACTACTAAGTCCTTTATCATTCCCATACACTTAACCCTTCTCGAGTCAAAAGAGTAAAGGTATCCATAAGTTCTGGTGATTTGAAGACTCAATTTGTCCATGATAATCTTAGGCATAACAGTATGGGAGGCTCCAGAGTCTAACATGCAATTATGTAGCAATTGGTCATATACATTTAAAGTGATATAAAAGGGAGCAATAGTATCTTTGGCCCTTTCAAAATGCGGACCAAAAGTGATGTTAGGTTTGTCATCTTCCAGGTTTAAAATGTCAGACTGGCATTCTTGCTCTGAGACACCCATCACTTTGGTAATCTGCTTCCGATAAACGGGGTTTTTTGCTAATTCTACCAGAGGGATTGGTATCTTAATTTTATTTATCTCGTTTTCAAAACTGAAAGTTCCACTCACCTTGTCTGTTTCTTTGGTTGAGACTTTCAAATCCTTCCTTTCCGATTTATTCGTCAGGACCGCTTTATTACTCATGGTCCTGGTTGAAGGCGTAATTTTATTAGCCATTTCGGTTCCTTGTGCTTGGGGCTCAACTTTTCCCATTTCGGACCCTTGTGCTCGGGGCTCAAATTTTCCCATTTCGGACCCTTGTGTGCTTAATACTTTCGCTTTGCTGTTGGGTAATAAGGTCTCTTCCGGAGTAGGCTCATAAGCTTGACCTCTTTGGAGGATTTTCTTGGGTTGAGTAGTTGAGGTGGGCTTANGTACTTGGGTTGGATCTCAGCCATTATCATTTCAGTTTCTTGTTGAGAGCCACAAAGGTCAGTATGATCACTTTCTTCACCCTTAACCGACGGTTGTTGAGTGTTTAGAGCTTTTTCACAGTCTTCTCGAGTCAGATATGGTTGTGTGCAGTCATCACCGAAGTTCGTGACATCATTATCCGAATCTCCGAAGTCTTGAAAATTGTTCGCTCCTATAAAAATTTCATTCTTTAAGGGAGCTTGTATTTTTGGATCTTTGTTTTTTATTTGTCTTTGCTGGTTCGGGGGGTTGGGGTTCCTCTTGAAATCCTTTTTGGGGAAAGAATCATCTTTGGCCTGTTCGAGCTCCATTCTAGATATTTTATTAGACAGTTCTTTAATTACTCTAGCCATATCGTCTACCCTATCATCTGCGGATCTATTAGACCCTGACGGACCTGCTTGTTCTCTAAAGAGTTTGGTTTCTCAGTTTCCAGTTTCTATTTTAGCTTTAAGCTTACTAGAATCTATCATATTAGACTCAATTTCTATAGCATCGTCCTGCATTCGGTTTAGGGTGGCTCCCCTTCTTTCTCGCAAAAGGAGTGCGAAATCCGGTTCGAAATCCCCCGCGAAAGTTACCTTGGCCGTGGGTTGGGACGGTTTAACCTCGGCTGGGATTTTGTTATATAGTTTGTTAAATATTTGAATAAATTCCATGACTGTTTCAGAATTCTTTTTTCTTAAAGACCCAAATTCGGTTAAATAATATAAGTGGTCCTTTCTTTCGCCCCACTGTCTGAGGAAAGCATCTTCTAAGGCGTCGTAAGACAAGATGGATGCTGCAGGTAGACTCCGAAACCAAGTTCGGACCTGGTCTTTGAAGGTTTGAACAAGAAGCCTCGAATATACGTCTTCATGTTCGATACCTAGGATATCTGCGAATTGATCAAAAAAAATTAATGTGTTCAGACGCGGTTAGATCCCCTTCCCCAGTGAATTTTGGAAAAAAATTTATGTAATTTTTGGGAAGGTCGTGTAGGGGAATGGGCAATACCAAGGGGGCATATCTGGCTACAACTTTCGCAAACACTCTTGGAGGGGGGCTAGGCCCTTGGCCTCCAGCTCCTCCTAGAGGAGCTCCTCCCCCTCCTCCTCCGATAAACCCTCCACCTCCTCCTATAAAACCTCCACCTCCTCCTCCGGCGGCTGCCATCGTTATTTGTGGAAAGTCATAAAGGGGGTTTCAGAAAATTAAAAGTGAATCTTTATTTTCTTCGTGAGGAGGAAAATCCAGCGATGAAAAATAAGGAATGCGAGGACTTAGTTCCTTAGATTTGCAAGAGAAGAAATCGGGAGAACCGATGGGTGTGGAAACTAAATGTGTAACACACTCTTCAGAATTAGGTGAGGTCGGGAAACTTAACTGAAGGAAAGATGGTACGTCGACTGCCAACGAACTTTCAAGAGGGCCCCTTCCTTTGTGTACTAAGGGGACTGTTGGATGAGTCTCGCTCCTAACTTCGGAGCAACTTGATGTTAAATCTTTAGTATAAAAGAGAGGACTGAGTGAAGTTGAGGGTTCAGAAGGACTTTTAGTCTTCAGTTGTGGGGGTTTAAGTTTGTAGACTGTAGCAGTTGGCTTAAGAGAGCCTCCCGCCTTTAGAATCTTCTCGGGATTGGTAATGGGCGTAATCTACTTACCATCTGGGTTTTGTCTAGTATTCCTTCGATCGGATGCCAGTTTATTATTTGTGGAGTCGCCAAGTGAAAGATTGAAAATCCTTAAAAGGGTGTGTACTCTTTGTTCACTATAAAAGGGTAACACTTTCAACGAAAAACAAATGCTGTTTTCCCAGGGAAAAAGATTTCGTAACTTCGATCCCCAGCAACGGTGCCAAAAAGATGTTGTTCCAGAGTCTGTACTTAAGGCTTAGAAGTACAGTGTCTAGGCATATGAAAGTGGGTAAAGGGTGGAGAAGAGAAAAACTTCAACCTTCGGCAAAGGAAACTAGGGAAGATTTCTACATTGGCGTTGTCTAGCTTCCAGCTATTCCTGGATGGTTATATCCTATTCAATCGCTGCCCATGAACGTTCAAGTTCAACCCGGGTAGTAGCTGTTTTAAGAATAGTATCGAAAAGGTTTAAGGTAATGTGCGTTTGATTTGATAATCCGGGTTCGATATTGGGCTGTGTTGGTACAGGGACAGTCATGGAGGAACAGTAAAATAAGAAAAACTTAAGAGAGAAATTAAGTGTTGTCTTAATTCGGTCATATAAAAGAGAATTTACGGTTTCGGAAATAAAACGGGGTGCAAATCAAAGGCTCTTTCCCGTAACTGAGTTATATCTTAATAAAAGGTATGAGGTGGGAGAAAAACATTTATTTGTCTATCAAATAAGGCTCCTATCAAGGGAGAATCTCATGTATAAACAGAAGAGGAAAACTGTAAGGAAATAATCCATTAAAGCATAAAATATATATAGAATTCTGGAAGTGTTGACTGGTCTTACACATGCTGATAGCTGGCACAGAGGAAAAACAGTAAATAATTATAGAAAACCAAAATTCATTCGCTATAGTAGTGGTCGTACTAAATTATAACGAAGCATTCATCAGTTATGAATATGAAATGAAATGAAATATGAGATACAAGAAAACAAACTCATAACACAGTCGTGACATAATTGAGAATCTTCAGATTTACTTTGTATTAAATCTCAAAATGTAAAAACTCTGTTATAATCGACACAAAAAGGTCTATCCCTTTTTCTTTCTTTCTATGATATATTTATACAGTTTTACAATAAGACGGAATCTCAATCATTACAAAAATTTCAGTTATGATAGGGAGGATAGAAATCGCTTCATTTCTTCTTCTCTGTCTTTACTTGGTGCCAGAAGTTTGTCCTCGCGCGTGCTCGGTACAGGTGACACATCTTTCAACCAGTCGAGATACTAGCCTTGACAGTTCTGCTTGACAGTTGGCCTCAAAAGAGTAACAATCTCGGGCTAATTGCGACAGCCTGTCTTCCATCTGTCTGTCTATGATGTCGATAGTGCATAATTGCGCGCTTGGTTTAATCATACATTTTTTTATTTGGACTATATCCGCCATAGTCACTCGGGAGATCTCGGTCGAATCTCTTTCCTCTTTGTCCTTTAAATCAAGCGAGATTTTTTCCATATTCATTTGAATCAATATCTCAGCATTACCTCCGCTATCAATGCCTAGCAGATTGCCATCTATAGAACTAAAGGCCTCTTCTAAAGAATTCGTTACCCTTTTGGCTTGCAACTTGCCTTTTGCGATGCTGTGCTCCCATTCTTTTAATAGAATGTTTCCTCTGGTCTGCTCCGAAACGGTGAACCTGGAAGTACTTCCCGAATCCCTGTTGTTTGTGGCTATCACAACCTCTTGGAAGGCGACCCGTGCTGCTCCGGCTTCCCTTTCTCTAGCAGTTAAATTATCCAAAACTTGATTAACCAGCAAGAAGTTGTCTCGAATCTCCTCTACCTTGCCGAGTAAATTTCGTTGGGCCACAGAGACTCTACTCCGAATCTCCATCGCCTGGGACTGAAACATCTCAATATCTATCACTTTGCTTTCGGCAATTTCCACCCTAGCCTGCAACTGTTGGATCAGATCTTTTTGCTAGCTCACTTGTATCTGACCATCCCGAACCACCAGCTGTGCTTGTTCGAGCTTAGTCTTGAGCAGCTCTATCTCATTTTTATCGGCCAACCTTGCTTGCTCTATACCTACACTCGCCTGGTCTTTGACAGTCTCCATTGTTGTGGCTAGTCTAGCTTCCAAGGTCTTGATGAGGCGATTCTTTCGTTTCAGCTGGTTTTTCAAGACCCCGACTGAAAATTAATTCGCCGTGGCGTATGCTCCTAATGTCCCTGCTATTTCAGTCGTGAATTGTTCATTCCTCTTGTCTTTTCCATCAGTTATAACTTTGTATTTCTTGGCCGTTGACTCTCCTTCCTGATAGAATTCCCTCTTTACCACTGCCTTTCTCTTCTTATCGAAGAAAAACTCATTCGGAGGGAGTTCTTCTACCCTTATAGGCCTCAACTCTTCATTGAAGATCCATCCTGCATCAATATTTCCCTGAGTCGACTGCAAGGGGGTAACTGATGTGATAGGTTCTCTGATTTTCTTCGCTGATTTTCCCGTAGTAGTAACTGGACTCTGCTTCTTCGGCGGGTTGGGAGTCTTTATCTCTGCTTTCGGAATCTTAGTTTTCTCTCCCTCATCCTGGTGTTTTTCTTGATCGGGAGTCGCATCCTTAGAGCCTTCGGCATCTTTTTGTTTCACCTCCACCGTACTCGGACTCTCACCCCACAACACTACGGGAAGACAACTACGTCGATGTTCTTGGAACTTCAGAACATCGGCTCTTTCCTCGGGTGCCAAGGTTTGTATTCGACCTAGAATCTCGGCATAGGACCTTGCACCTCGGAAAATGTCATCCAAGGGTGAATTCTCGTGCTCAAATCTCTTGAGCCTGCAACTGGCCAAATGATTGCTCACGACCCTTTGCGGATCGTGCTTCTTGTATTCAATGAGGACCAAATTTAGGTCTTCCAGGGCTGTTGCCTCAGCTTTGGCATGCTCGAAATGTAATAAAGAATAAGAATTTAAATGAACAGGAAAAGGTGGCCATACCTTCTTTGAGTATCCCTTAAGCTCCTTACTTATACCACCAATTATTGTTTGTTTAGCAACCTCACGACAAGCCAGCTTGTCGGGAATGACCAATGGCAATGCATGCAGGGGAACAAAAGCCCCGAAAACTCTGAGATATGAAAATTCGGCTTCTACATACCAATCAACTATGCTACTCAGATTTGTCACTATACTGTCCGAGATCCTGGGTGGCGGGTTACTGAAAATAGTGACATGCAGAGGCACCGTCACCCAGTTGAAGATTTCATATATGAAATTTGTTGCTTTGTTTTCCCATAATTTTGAATGATAGACGTGTATGGGCTCATCCTCTGCTGGAGTCCAACTCTAGCTCATTAAGGGAAATGGTGTTAAAAAACAAACGACGTCCATAATGTATGAAGACATAAAAAATGAAGCAATTTTTCCGCTTTCTTTCTGCGTCTGATACTCTGTGACCCAACTGGTCAGGCTGTCGGACATCATCTTCGCCCAGTCGAACGAACAACCTTCGGTGACACGAAACATTAGAGGCACCCATGGAAGAAAGAAATGTGAGGTGTCCTCTCTCCCATATAATCTGCATGTCATCATAGCTACATACTTATATTGCGGTTCTAAAGAAGCTATTGAATATATACCATGACTGTCTGCCCTAAACTTCGCAGAGCGCGAAACCCAATCTTTTATTAAGCTAGACATGGTTTTATCATACTGCACACATTCCTTCTGTTTGAATTTGTCTAAGAATTCGGCACCATATGTAAAGTCGGATGTTGTGGGCAACTTATACATGGCTTGCAGATGTTCAGGCCTGAAAGTCCCAATGGTGACCTTCTGCTCATTCATGATGGTTCTGGTTGGTATGTCCACATGGTCTAATGCCCATCAGACCATATCATAATATGGCAGTAGTCGTGTCCTGGATACTACTTTGTGCATTTCGGATTGGATGACGATCTTATACTTGGTGGTTATATCATCTTTTTCGTTGTCGCTGGAATCATTGGAATAATCCACCAATTCAGCCTGCAGAACATCGGAAATGAAAGACCAGTTCGGGACAGAGTTGACACTTCGAGGTGAAGTATCAGCAACGTTGTCCGAGCCTTGTCCTGAAACCTCAACACTGGCTTTGGATGCTTTTCACGGGGCCATGACTAGAGATTGTGCTTTAGCTCTTCTGCGATAGAAATACGTATACATACAGAAGTTAGCTCGCTCAAAGATTGTGCTCTATGTGGTATAGAGATGCATTTGTCATAATGAACAACAGTTCTATATATATTCGAAAACTCGGTACTCTTTTAGATGAAATCTGTCAAATCATGCTCAGAAATAAATTTAACCATAAAAACCCAAGCTTTATTCATCGATTCGCCCTATTTCCTAAATAATGCCATAAATTTTGGCGGTTTGAAGTGTCAGTTGGCGTATGGAAGAAATAAGGTTACCTCGTAAATCGTGCAAGCATCGAAAAGCGGGATGTATTGATTTAGCTTAATTAATCTGACTTTACCAACGTTAATTAATCCTTCACCACTTGTTGTATCGGGAATTTTGCTTTAACCTTTTGAAACTCTAACCCCCGAAATTGCGATGATTGATTTTGATTAATAAAAACATAATTATGAATAGGAGCTTAATTAATTCAATAATTATTTATATTCTCCGTATCGCGGCTCGGAGCTTCGAAGGTAAGTTTCCGAATAGTTTGCATGCCGATATGCGAAACCGCGAGATCGTGATAATACGACTTAATTAAAAGGGAAGATAAACTCGGATTAAGTGATTAATTAATTATGTTCATACCCTTATCGTGATTTCGCGAGTCGGGGTTTAGACAATATAACTTTTAAAAAAGAAAATGCCGAGTGGCGAATTGTCGACAAAACGTCACCATGGTTTAGTTTTTACTTTTAAACCTTGACATGGGTTACTAAAATAAGGACTTCGTGTTCTCGTCTATCGGGGCTATGATAATAAACTTTTGGATTTGGTGAACGTCGAGGTGCGAAAACCCGATGACGTTAATCATGGTTTAGGAAAACTTTACTCCCGTTATTGTCCTGGGTTAAAAATTAAAACGATTTCACTGTTTCGTTGCTCGGGATGTGTGAACTAAGTGATTTATAACATTCGACCTACGAGATCCCAAGGTAGAACAGAAAGAGGAAACATTTTTACGAAAGGTAGGACTCGCCTCGAGAGTACAATAATCATTGATGTTTGCGTTGATAAAGCTTCAAAGATTTTGAAACCAAATACGGAAAATATGAAAACCATCTTTCGATTTCGAGCATTAAAAATGAAATTTGTGACGGGCTAGAAAAATAAAGGCGGCTCCAACAGGGTCCATGTTCATCATCGGTGGTTCCCCTCGCATGTGTTAATGTTATACATCAATGACTAGTAATTAGATGGTTTTTACCATGCTTGACATAAGCTCATCTATCCACATGTTTTAGATTCGTACCATTGGGGTTTGGGACGAAGACCTAGGGTTGGGGCCATATCCTTCTTTTACAACATCCCCTCCCAAATTACGTTGGAGTATGTCACTTGTATATGAAGACTTCAGGGGTACTCTCCTCAGTGTTCGTTGTCTTCCTGACATCTATATGTTGTGTCATAGATCCATAATGCATATGTTGGTGGCTATGATTATGTTCCTGACATAGATCCACATTGTATTTGTTGGTGGCTATGATTGATTTCATGACGTAGATCCACATTTGAATGTATCATGGCTATGGTCTTATTGATGAAATGAATCCACTATGTATTATTTTGTGGCCATGGTATAACATTTCATTTCATGGATCCGTAGTGTATTTTTTGGTGGCCATGCTCATTATGAGTCTGAGTATGTCTACCTAGGGAATTGGTCTATATATGATTATCCTTGGTGTTTGACTGTAGGAATTATTTGGTTTCTGAAGCTCCTTTTCTCTCTCCTTGCATTGCCTCACATGGAATTTCTTATAATGTATTTCAGCCATCCACTTCTTTCATGACCTCACACATTAGGAGGCATATGTTATAGCCTTAATATCCACCCTATAGGCTAGAGAAGAATCCATCAGAGGATTAAATCCATAGTACATATTTTGCCTAGGTTTTGACCCCTTTTGGATCCCTTTTTTCCCATTTTACGCATCCTTGTGAGACACCTAGCAAACTGTTGAGATTCAACAAGAAGATCCTAGTGAAAATTATGCACCTACACTAGGATGGAGCCTCAAGCTATATTTAGGTGGAAGTCTATTTTTAGATGATGAGAAAATTCTATTTATAGATGATTTCTATTTATAGATGGTGAATGAATTCTATTTATAGATGTATGTCGACTATTATTATCCCTTAATAATAGTTGGACAATAAATATTAGACTATTCTCAATGAGCACTTGGAAATAGTTAATTGAAGTGGCAAATCAATTAGCTATAGGAAATTCGAGTTCAAAGGTTGACTGGTGGGACATGCAAGTTGAATTAGTTGCAACTGAGTGATTCAAAGTTGTAACAGAGTTGGATGTGTAGTGATGTGAGTTGTGAAGTAGTTTAACTCAGTTAAGTGAGTTAATCTCAGTTGTACTAGTTGTAACTGAACTTACACTAGTGAGAGATCAGTGAATTAATTCACAATCAGTGATCTCACATGCAACTAAAGATTTACCATTGTTAACTACATGCATGTCAGATCCAGTGGAGACCCAATTGAGATAACAGGTGAAAGGGACAGTTTGACTATCAATTGTGACATTAGTGAGTGCACTCATGCAACCACACACACATTGGATGTTCCCATGAGGATTGCGTAGCCTAGGCAAGAGGATTTCAGTCATTGCAGGGATTTTCGCAGAGGAGGCAGTAAATTGGCACATGCATTTGCCAATTTTTGTATGACAGTGTGAGACGATTGTATATTGTACTGAGAGCTCTTGGATTAGAGTTTTGTATGAGATTGTTTCATGATCCATGATATATACATAATATATGATAGTGGAGTTTTTAGCTTTATGCTTTCCCGGTAAAACATTTGTGTTATGTGTGATTGATCTTTCTTCTTGATATTGCAACTGGCGATCGTGTTTTAAATTCCGCAAGAATATTTATAGAAGTGATTCTATATTTAACAGTGGCATATAATTGTTAGATTAGGAGAATCCAGGCAATACATAATTTGTATTAAAAATTTTACATGGTATCAGAGCACAAGAAACTGCAGAAGATGAGTTTGTGATTGGATAGAATTTGAATTTGCAGAAAGACTTTCTTGGTGCTACAGCTGATTCAAGATCGAAATGGATTTCAATGGCTTGAGGTTAGAGTATTTACTCGAGGTCATCTCTAACTACATTTATTGGAAGGAAGGGATGGAGGCAGTACTCGAAGACAATGGCTTGAAGGAATTCATTGAAAAACATGTTCCTAAGCCAGATGCTGCAGACACTGCAAATCTTGATGTATTGCAAAAGAAAGTGGCAAATGCGAGGAGGATCCTATTGGAGAGAGTACGAGACCAAATTGTCTCAAATATCCATGGGAAATACAAACCATATGCAATGTGGAAGACATTTATGGATCTATTCTAAAACAACAATGACCATAGGAAATTGGTGCTCAAAGATAAACTCAGGAAGATCAAGATGGAGAAGGCAAACTCCATTCCAAAATATCTAACAAAGTTTGTCTAATATCAGGATGAGCTGGGGAGTGTGGGAATAACGGTCGTTGATGATGATTTGGTGAGCTTGGCTCTCCTAGGACTTCCCAAAAATTGGCACAGTTATCAAGACTTTGTCAATGGAAGGGAAAAATTTCTAGATTGGGAATGACTATGGTCGGATTTGGTGCAGGAGGAGTTCAGGCGGAACACCAGAAATAGCTCTTCATCAAAGCATGATGATGAAGAGGATTGTGCTTTGGCTACCAAAACAAGGAAAGGGAAGGGGAATAAATTCCATTCAAAATATGAGTCTAAAGGCAAGAAGCTGGATTTGTCCAAAGTGAAGTGTTTTCACTATCACGAACATGGTCATCTCGCTACTAACTATCCGCAGAAGAAGAAGAACAAGACGATTGTTGGAGCTGTAGATGGTGAGGCCCTTGTCTTGCAATTTGAACTTGACTTCTCCTTGATCGCATGCATGGCGTCAAGTTCATTGGGATCGGTGTGGTATTTGGATAGTGGTGCTTCCTTCCACATGATGGGAGATAAGGAGCTTTTCAGTGACTTGGAGGAGAAAGATCTGAAAATGCATATAGAGATGGGTGATGATGGAAGATACAGTGTGACTGGAATTGGTACCATTACCTTTCAGAGGGATTCAGGTAAACCATTTCAATTGAAATATGTTATGCATGTTCCAGGTCTGAAGAGAAATTTGGTCTCAGTCACAATGTTGGAGGAAAGAGGATATGATGTTGTTTTTAGCGATGGAAAAGCCTTCCTGCGACTTAAAACANAAGATAGGGATTTGAGTTAAGAATATATACAAGCTAGAGGTAGATGGATGCGCTAGCATGATGGGAAAGGAAGAAAAAGTTGTGATCCAGGATGAGGGAAAATTATGGAACAGGCAATTGGGCCATCTTCATCATGGAGCCTTGAAAATCATGCATAACAAATATCTATTGGATTTCCAATGGGAAAACTTGCTCAGTTAGATCAGTGCAAGGGTTGCACCATGGGGAATTATGTAAATTCCACCTTTCATGAAAAGGAGAACCGTGCTTCGGTGATCCCGGAGAGAATTGACTCAGACGTGTGTGGACCATTCTCGATTGCTTCAACAACAAAACATAAGTATTATGTTATTTTTGTTGATGATTTTTCTCGTAAAAATAGGATCTTCTTCATTCAGAAGAAGGATCAAACATTCTCAAAGTTCTGTGAGTTTAAAACATTGGTGGAGAAAGAGTTGGGGAAGCAAGTGAAGGCTCTGAGGAGCGATAATGGTGGAGAATACATCTCTAACGAATTCAAAGACTTCTGTAACAAAGAAGGAATTCGAAGAGAACTCATAGCACCTCATAACCCACAACAAAATGGGGTCAAGGAGAGGAAGAACAGAATGATAGTGGGTGTAGCATGAGCGATGTTGCATGATCAGGGCCTACCAATGTATTTGTGGGCAGAAGCATGAAACATTGTGGTTTATGTGCAAAATTGTTGTCCTCATAGAGTACTTGGCATGAGTACACCTGAAGAAGCTTTCACTGGTAAGAAACTTGATGTTTCTCATTTTAATATTTTTGGCTCATCTGTTTATGTGCATGTGACCAAGAATGCCAGGAAGAAGCTGTAGTCGACTGCTGAAGTTGGGATATTTGTGGGGTACACAAAAACACCCCATAATTATCGTGTGTATTTTCCTAACAGTAAGATGACTATTATGCGACGGGATATAAAATTCGATGAGAGGAAAGCCATGTGGTTGTCGCTTGAGAGGGAGCTACACTTGCATGCGGAGGAGGAATTGTTGGTTTCCAAAGATGAGTCTCAAGATGTGGATCAGCCACATGAGGAGGTTCATGGAGTGGAGGAAGCCACTCATGCAGAGCCATCCATTAGAAATGGTAGAAAGCGCACCACATAAGCTGATAGATTGAGACTAGATGCTGCACAGAATGTAGGAGCCCCTACTTGACAACGCAGACAAAGACAGTCTCCTGATCAATTTACTCGATACATGACTCTCATGAGCAAATGTATTGTGATTGAACCATCTTCCTTTCAGGAATCAGTGCAGGATCCCACTTGGGTTGATGCAATGGTGGATGAGTATGACTCCATTGTCAAAAACAGTGCATGGGAAATTGTCCCAAGACCGATTGACAAATCAGTGGTAGGTTCAAGATGGATCTACAAGGGTAAGATTTATTCATTGTTCTTTATGTTGATGATTTAATACCGATTGGTGATGAGTAGCTGATACACTAATGCAAGGGGGACCTTGCAAAGGAGTTAGAGATGAAGGATATGGGCCTTGTTCATTATTTCCTTGGATTGGAAATATGGCAGTGAGATGGTGAAATTTTTGTGTCTCAAGGAAAGTATGCAAGGGAGAAACTGGGTAAGATTCACATGGAGGGTTGCAAACCCATGGATACTCCTCTTCCAGGAAACTGGAAGAAAGAGGATGCTACTTCTGGAGAGGTAGTGGATGCTATTGTCTATCGACAGTTAATGGGTTCGCTAATGTATCTAGTGAACACGAGACCGTACATTTTCTATGCGGTTAACCAGCTGAGTCAAGCAATGGTTAAGCCTACCAAGCTCTTTTGGAAGGTGGGTAAGCATATCCTGAGATACCCGAGGGGCACATCTGAGTATAGCTTATGGTACAGACAGATGGATGAGGTGAAGTTGTATGGCTTCACAGATGCAGATTGGGCGGGCAGCCCAAGGGATAGAAAGAGCACATCAAGGGGGGTCTTTAGTATCAGATCTACAGTTGTTTCTTGGTACAATAGGAAATAGAGATCTGTGGCACTCAGTTCAGCGGAAGAGAAATACATGGCATCGATTCAAGCTACATGTGAGGCTATCTGGATGAGAAATATCTTGGTTGGTTTGTTTGGTTATCATTTAGATCCGACAATGATTCATTGTGATAATCCGAGTTGCATTAAACTCTCGATTAATCGTATGTTTCATGATAGATCTAAGCATATAGATATCCAGTATCATCATATCAGAGATTGTGTGCAGTGGAAGATCATGTTGCTTCAGTACATTCCTACGGAAGATTAGGATGTAGACATTCTGATGAAGGTGCTCACCAGAAGAAAATTCAAATACCATAGAGACAATATCGGGGTGAAGGATAATCCCTTTCTTGTTGAGAGGGAGTGTTGAGATTCAACAAGAAGATCCTAGTGAAAATTATGCACCTACACTAGGATGGAGCCTCAAGCTATTTTTAGGTGGAAGTCTATTTTTAGATGATGAGAAAATTATATTTATAGATGATGTCTATTTATAGATGGTGAGCGAATTCTATTTATAGATGTATGTCGACTATTATTATCCCTTAATAATAGTTGGACAATAAATATTAGTCTATTCTCAATGAGCACTTGGAAATAGTTAACTGAAGTGGAAAATCAGTTAGCTATAGGAAATT
>JASDQU010012708.1:65965-83164 GCA_032191745.1 Picea mariana | reverse complement strand
GTCTGTCTCGTCTTCCTGATTCCGGTGGTATATTTACTTTGTCAAACGGGCTCCGTATGGAGAAGATATCGCGTTCTGTCCGAAAAGTCAAACAGGCAAAAAAGGGGATGATTGTACAGTCTGTACAGTCCACGTGTCATGCTGACTATGCAGACCGTATGGTCCGTACAGCTGATGTGGCAGCTTCAGCAGATGACACGTGGCATGCTCAGGTGACGACACGTGGCAGAGTGTGTTGGTTTGGCGTACGATTGGACCTATTCCGAGGTGACACGTGTCACCACTGAAAGGGTGACACGTGGCACGAGTGACGTCATCAGGTGACGTGGCAGGCTGACAGGGCAGGCTCACCAAGCAGTATGGCAGTTGACGTGGGCGAATCATCAGTTGACGCATGGCAATCATCGGTTGGTGGTTAAGGTGCCACGTGGCCCAGTCAAGGGCTGCCACATGGCACCCCGTCATTGGTTCGTTGGTTTGTTATATAAAATTTGGTTATGGCATGGCCGGGGGTCGAACCCACGACCTCCCGGCAGGTGAACGAACTGGCAGAACGGGCTAGCCACTCGGGCGACCGGTGGTTCTTATTACATATGCGGCGCAATTATGATTTAAAATTGGTTAAACGGTTATGCGGCGGGGGAAAGGGCCGGGGCTTAGCCCCAGCCCTCGACGCATATACAACCATACAACCTCACCACATAGCAACGACACGGGCGGTTACCACGGGACCGTTACCCTATCCACAAATATGCGCGGGGTTTTGTTATAACCATTGGCCCCGTGGGCCTATTATATGCCACGAGACCGGGGCTGGAGCGAAATAAGGGGGCTGGCGCTTAGCCTACGGGCTAGCGCTTGGCTATATTTAGCCCATACGACCGCAAAAAGGGGTGCACGCACGGGAATCAGGGGCTTATGCCCATAAACTTTATAAAAGTGGGTTTTTTTAACAAGAATTTGGTTTTTTTATTATTAATATCTCCATTTTGGGGGGATATTGGGCATTTTTGAAGCCCAAATTCTTGGAGGAAGTTGGAGATGAGCAACCAACTTCAAAGCTATATAAACCAGGCCTGTTTGAGGCTATGGGAGGGTAGTCAAAGCAGAGTTATGCTGAAGAAAAGCCAAGCCAAAGCCATTTTGATGCAGAGAAGCTTTTGAGGAGGAGACGCTGTCGGATCATTTCTGGGAGCTCCGGACGTCCGTTTTGCGTGTCGTTTTCTTTGCAGGGTTCTTGAGATCTGGACGAACATGACCAGATCAGTCTTGTAGCCATTTGGCATTGCAGCGATGTACTTTTGAGCATTTGAACAGAAATAAAGAAGCCTCCCCCACAGAGACAAAGGCCCAGAGACGTAGGCAAAGTTGTGCCGAACTCCGTTATCAATCTACGTGTTATGGTTTGTTGTTTATTCTTTCATTTCAGATCTGCATATGTGTATATGGCTGTTATAATTCCTCTTCTTTCCTCATTCTTTCACTAAGTTTCTCAAATGGTTAATTAACGCATGCAAAATTAAAACTCAACCATAGTCATTTAAAAGATCCTACGGATCAGATGTCCAAACCTTTTGTGCCATAGTTCGCAAGGGTTGCTCATCTCATGAGCTAATGCTTCAATAACTTGACCAGTGACTTTGTAAAGTCCGCCTTCTTAAGCTCCCATTATCATGGATGAGCTCATACTTTCATTCGAGGGCCACATAAGAGCCTTTCCTTTGAAGAAGGTTATTGTGTACCCTTTACTTTCTAGAACTGCAACTGAGATAAGATTTTTCGTTAATCCAAGAACATAAAGAATTTCTTCAATATGAAATACATTACTTGACTGAAGCTGAAAAGATGTTGATCGAATTCCTTTGATGGCATAAGTGCCATCATCACCCAATTCTACCTTCACATTGAATTTCTTATCTCGGTAGTTCACAAGGTTTTGTTTGAAGCCCGTCATGTGCTTGGAGATCCCGTTGTCCACTCACCAAATTTCTTCTGATTTGGTGACAGCACCGGAGAGAGCTGAAACAAGATAATTTTCTCTGCGTTGTTCTTGTTCTTTAGTAACAGCTCTGGTTCTCTTTCTTTGAGGCTCTTCTTCCTCGGTTGCAACTGAAACATGGAACCTACCTTTCTGTTTTTGCTATGAAGGAGGGTTCCTACAGTCTTTTGCAAGCTTGTTACAGTTAAATCATCTTACTTTAGATAAACGAGAGTGAGGATGAGAGTGCTTACCTTGAGGTTTCTTACCTTTGCCTTTGTGCTGAGGAAACCTCTTCCATTTCTTAGCTTTGGCTGAAAGAGCATGTTCTTTCACCATTGAGGGTTCATTTCTGCTTTTAAGTCTACCCTCTTCTTCCAANCCATGATTCTGGAAGACCATCTATTGTTGTTTGTACAAGGTCATCATCATCTACTGCAACTCCAATTCCTGCAAGTTGATATCTTGTTTGGGCAATTTTGGAAAAGAAGGCAAAGATGGTTTCATCCTTTCCCATCTTCAGTGTACATAGTTGTTTCTTCAAGGTCCTTTCCTGAATTGGGGCCTTCTTTTCATACAAATTTGCTAGGGCAACAAAGCATTCCTTTTGTTATCCTCTTAGATGTATGCTTAGACAAATCTTTAAGGGATCATGGATCAAACCCTCAGGGTAGATCTCATCATGATCATTAGGACAATTGCCAAGAAGAACTTGTAGACCAGAAAACAAACTCAGTTGGTTGAGAAACAAGAAACCATGCCATTGTCGACTAATAGGGTTGAATGCAAAGCTTTGTTCAAGCTAGGGCTAGAAAGAAAAACCCCAAGCAACCTTAACACTTTCATCCCACAGAAAACTGCTACAAAATATCAGCAGTTCCAAAACAACCCCAAGTCCAGTTCATAAAATACTAAGTTGTTAGCATACAAGGTGGGGCAGCACACAAAGGGCAATAAGTCATCTAGACAGCAAGGCAACACCAGCAAGAGGAACACCTAAACAACAATGCAACACCAGCAAGAGGAACCAAAACTTCAATAAGCAAAAAAGGGAACTCTACGACTCGTTGGGAAAGAGCCTTAGGGGTCAACGGCAGGCTTAAGGCTGGAGAGGGTAAGCCCACAATAGTTGTAGCAGACCAGAACACACCAATCAGGAGCTGGAGACCTAGCCTAGAAGAGCCGCAGCCATTTAGCAAATTGAACAAGAAGAGCCGCAGAAATACATCAGTCCAAAACTCGACTAAGAGAGAGTGAGTGTAATGAGTGAGGAAGAGGTTACTCTTTTAAAGTTTTAGGTAGGTAGGTTAGGGCTAGCACATTAGTCCTTTTTCATAACTTTAGGGTTAGGTTTAATGCCTAACAATTAAACAAATAATATTTTACAATTTAAAATATTATATGTCAAATCAAAAAAGTCAACAAGAAATAAAACAAGTCTAGGAGAGGGGTTTCAAGATCAAGGCGGCTAGCTTTTTTAGGAAGAAGAAAAGAATCGAACCAACACCCAAACAACAATAGGGGGGGGCGTAACTCAAGCAAGGGGGGTTCAAAACAATAAGACAAAGTCAAAAGGTAAGTTCTTCTTTAATGGTAGAATCTCCACATGAGTCTCATGATATAACTTATAAGCTTTTATCATCCCAGCATACGAGGAGGGTCAATGATGAGATCATGCCCTTCTTCTTAATTGCTCCTAGGTCACATGGACCATCCTGGGAGAGAAGAAGGTCACACATCATCTCGGCTTGGTACTTAACCAAGAAACTGCCTAGTCTCATACCAGGATACCCCAGAACACATCTCAGGAACCTAGATTACAACTAGGGTCTTATCCACCGAGGTATACAACCAAGGATCAATACAACCACCGAACAAGGATTCACTAGAACACATCCAAGGGCCCTAGAGCACATCTAGGGACTTGTATCATCAAACTGCTTAGTCCTTTACCAAGAACCCCAGCAATACACTAGGGCCCCAACTAGGGTCTTTTACCATGGCTCTAACTGCTTGGTCCCAGAGCAAGAACCCCAAGAAAGTACTGGGGGCCCAAGATCACAGCTAGGGTCTTTTCCATCCTCCCGGAGAATGGCTCTTGCAACTGCATTGATTGAGCTCTAAGGATTTCATCAAACAAACAAGGGGAAATCTGTATTTTTCATTGCCATCAACTGAGCATTTGTGGAGTGGAGATTTACTCCAATCTACAATATCCATATTCCCAAGTATGTAGGAAAACTTATGCCTTTATTTTCTTTGTTGTTAAAGATCTAGTACAAGGTTTGCAATGGCCATTAGATATGTAGCTATGATATTTTAATGGGAGATTCAACACTTATCACAGATCTAAGTATTTAGGATGCTGACTGGGGAAACAAGTGGATAAATTGCAAAACAATATAGTAGACATGGCCCTGGAAGACGGAACTAGAATCAAGAATATCAAGCAGATAAAGCAAGCAGCTAATTCATTTATAAAATCCTTTACTCAGAAAATAAACTGGAAAATAAACTTCAAAACCAAACAGGAGATGTTTGAATTCGTTCCACAATTGCTTCAGGAAGAGGAGAATTCATTGCTGTGTAGACCATTGTAAATGGAAGTAGAGCTCATAGTTCATGAGTTTTGTGTACACAAAAGCAACTAGAATTCTAATAAACCTTCACAGATACCTCTGGGATATCATTAAGGAAGAGTTGCTGGCAGTCATAGAATAAGTAAGGAAAGGCAAGAAAGTAGAAGCTATTAACTCCTTCCTAGCTTTATTTCCAAAGGAAAAGAATCCTACCTACTTTGCAAGATTTTGGCCTATTTCACAGCAGAAAGGATGAAGAATGTCGACAAAAAGCTGATTTTGAAAGAACAGAACAGGCTTGTACCAGGGAGACAGGCATTTGAGAACATTGTTCTGATGCAAGATGCCCTGTGTAGCAAAAATCAGGAAACGACAAGATCCATAGTCATCAACCACGCCAACTACTATCAAGATTCAATAGATAGAGTCTATCACCACTTCCTTCAGAAAGCATTCAGGAAATTTGGCTTTTCAGAATCTTGGATCAACTAGGTCAATGCATGCATTGAGTCCTCGTGCATAGCACCAATTGTGAACGGCAGACCCCTTATATACACCTGCACTCAAACTTGTGCTCATGAACTCTAGCAACTTAGCTTAGAGCTTACAGAACTAATGTTTTCTTCATGTTGAGATATCGATATGGCACGTGCATATATTTTACATGCAACACTCACATGGTATAAGAAGTTTTGTTGCATTGTTGTCATAGCTTTCAAAATAAGGGGTTGAGATTTAAAGAGAATGTGCTCACCCAATAGAACATAACACACACATATATATATGATATATTGCTGTGAAAAAGGAGGTCATCATCAAAACAGAGAAATCTATTTAAGATTTTCATATCCTTATAAGGGGGTTTGAAGAAAAGGATGTGATGTGCATGTCTTTTGATCATTGCAATAGAAGAATGTTGTTATTTCCTAAGACTAAATTAGCTTTATGCAACTTACCTACTCATTGTACTTATGTGATTAGTTTCGACATTGCACCTACAAAATGTTGATTTTCCTTAATGTTATAAAGCTCTTCCTAGCTACAGAAAGAAAGAAGGGCATCGTATTAATGGCTGACCATAGAGCAGAGTTATCCAGTGTACAGTGAAATCACAAGCTAACTTGCCAGACAAACAATTAGGTATTGAGATTAACACAAGTCACCAGCATCACTGGTGTGCATTAAAGCTACTTATTGTGGCTTAGAGATATGCCTCATCCAAACAAATGGGTAGGAGAAACTTGAAAGTTTTGCACACTCAGTTCATTACCTCCTTGCAAACACTCTCGAGCATCGGAAGCATTAAGCACCCCACTGATAATGGTACCACAAGCACGGGCAGTAATAGATCAGTGAGACAGTGCTCCAATGCATGATAAACATTGAGGCCAGCTTGTCCTATTGCTCTACACACTCGGCATAGAGATAATGCCACCTTTTCTCAATGATTTCTTTCCTCTCAGAGGGATGAGTCGACCTTGAATGTTAAGGGAGGTACAACAAGGGGTCTGCAACTTCTTCTCCCTAGGATACTTTAATTAAATCCTTTCAGCTCTAGCCAATATCCAGAAGCATTATCAAGCTCAACCTTGGCACACTTTGATGATGGATGATGATGGCTCTTCTTCTGATTCAGATACTAGATTGGATATTGCTTTTCCTTGAGATTCATAGCCTTCATTGCTTTACGAAGGACCTGTCATCGCACAGAATTGTAACTGGGATTGATTTCTTCCCCTGGAATATTATCTATTTTACTTTCTATGGTTACCCTTTTGGGCTTAGACTTGGCTACTTTCTGGAGAACTTGTCATTGCGCAGCATTGTCACTAAGATGCTTTCTTCTCCTAGAGTAAAATCTATCACTTTTTAAGGTTACCCTTTTGGGTTCGAACTCAACTCCCTTTTTCTATTTTATTGTCTACTCTTTCTTTCTTTCCTTAATCTAATATTTTAGAACTGCTTAGGAGATGCTTTAAGCACTCCTTACTACTGTTGCCAAATGTATTCTCTCTACTCCCATTGACCTAATTTGGTCATCCATGGACATTAATTACACCAAGAGAAACAAGGTCACTCTACAGCCCAGTATGGATGAGATGTGTAAAACAATGTCCATGATGCTAATAAACTAAAACAAAATAAAATTTCACATCCGTAACATAAAAATGAAAAATAAAAAATAAAAGCAGACCATAATAATAATAAAATAAACCAACATAGATCCATCTTAACCCCATTTTTTGAGCATCAAAAAACAAGCAGACCATAATAATAATAAAATAAACCAGCACAGATCCATCTTTTAAGCACCCAGAGATTTGCACCTCCATTTCCTTTTTCAATTTTACTCCTCTTGCTGCTTAACAGATCCAGGGTTAATATGGATCTAAGCTAGTATAATTTCATTTCTTGCATGCAAAAGAGCTGGAGCTGTCATGCAATTTGCAAAGATTGAAAACAGAGTATTGTGTTGGGAACTTGGGAAACACAAATGATGCCCCATTATAGGACTTTGAATGAAAATTGTACTGACTTTTGAATTTGCAAATTTTTAACTTGGTTTCACATTCAAAACATTGAACAGTAACAAATAAACTTATTCAATGTTAGCAAGATTGGAGATCTTTCAATTTTAAACTTCAATGAACTTGGCATATCAAATTCCTCACCTGGATTTGGCAGAAATTGTTGGCAACCAAAGCAAGTCCTTGGAAGCCTCTCATTTGATGATGTCCTAGTGAGTACTTCTTCAAATGGTGTAACTGGGAAAAGATGATGATATGACCTCGCTAAGTGAGGAGAAGATACAAGAGTTAAACCACAAATATGACATTCGGTTGGAAGTTCACAGACACGTGCTTTGCATCTGGGACACGTATAGCCTCCACCTATCTTCACTTCTTTGTGGCAAGCACAAATAGACATAACTCCTTCTGCACCTCTCTGAGGAAATCCCATCTTGACCAAGCTGGCAACTGCAAACTCTGCTATGGCTGGTGGTGGAGGGCCATGTTCAAGCAAAAGGTCCTTGAAATGTGACTACAGAAAAAACATAAAACAGTCTCAAAGGCTACATGCAAAAATGAAATATTATTATTTAAAGCTTATTGCCCAATCAAGCTCACCTCATCTAGTGCCACGGAATAGATTCCTCCTGTCTCCTCACAGAGATGTTTGCAAATATAAATTTCTGCAGACAATCCAACAACTGAGCATCGCATTTTCGCATCCTTGCATTTCTTTATACTTTCCATGATGTCCCCTGGATCACAAGTGCTTAGTGCTGAATACAAGACTAGAACTTCCCGATGACCATAAGATGGAATCTGGCTCAGATAACCATGAACAAGGTCCAGCGCATTTTGCAGAGAGGAATCTCCAGAGCATTCAAGATTATTCCCCAAAGCCTTAATGTGTGATTCTGGGCTACCACTAAGATCTGTCAAACGATGTGCAACACCATTTTTTATAATAACAATACCCAACTGACTTAGAGGATTCTGATCAAAGAATTCTCTCACAAATGCCTCGACACAATTTGCAACCACCAACATTCGATTTGGTTTGAAATCCTTCTCTGCTGCTGCCTATGTGGAACATACACCAGAATGTCACCAGCTTTAGCATTTGATCGCCTACCTGCGTTCCAAAGAAATCACTATGACTAATAGAGGCTATGACTAATTAGTTGCTAAATATCCAGACAGAGCTATAGTGGCATGAGCATCCAATAGGGAGATAATCATCGTTTTCCCACCTCGATATTCATTCATGGACCCAAAATAATGGCTGAGAATGGTCCACAGTAATGCAAGACATCGGATAAAAAAGATCATTATGACATTATCGCCATATAAGTTAGAACCATATGGTGCCAAGCAAACAAATGGATTTGGTATGCATGAAATTTCATTGTAACCTGAATGTTGATTCCATGACTTATACACAGATGAATTAGTTATCTGTAAGATAAACAGGGGATGTTTGAAAAGATGCCAAAGCACTCTTCAAAAGCATGTTGAACCATTGACTACATGTAACACTTCATAATCATAAATTGCTAAGCATTGTGATGAAACAAAAATGAAATGGAAGTTAATCCAATACGAGCAAGGACTGAAGATTTCACGGAAAGCAAGCATCCAAAAGCAGCATTAAAATTTGACAAGAAAAAAAAGTGTATAAAAACTAGTGGCTTAAAATAAGATCCCTAGAAATGCATGATCAAAATGGTATGAAGACATCATGATTAGTTTGAAAACAGCAAGATCTTAGGGGCATTATCCAACTAAAAGGTGTTTGGAGAGAAGAACAAAAAGACAAATGTAAAACCTAAAAGCAAGATCCAGGCAAAAGCACTCACCCACAGAAAATGCAAGGATTGAACATAGACTAAAATCGTACATTCAAATTAGGGATAAGTATACAAAAGAATGATGCATTATAATTACCAATTGGTTGAGAATGCCCACAAGTAGAAAGAAGCTTATCAGGGCAACCCACCAAAATGCAGATCTGTCATTGCAATCTGCTAACAAACCTATCTGGTCACCCCTTGTTGAAAGTTAACAAAGACAGCTGAGAATTAGGAGCACAATAGGATGAGCTGGACAAAGCCTTAAGCTACTTACCATGGAAGTACATTCCACTCAGTATAAAAATGCATGGGTACACAACCATGGTAGTTTGTTTGTGAGCTTAGAAAATACAAGGACTGTATCCTGAAAAGGGATGTATACATTGATAGAATGGAGTAGTTATAATCAGGTTTTAAAAAGTGAATGCAAGAATACAAGCAGAGAAATGTCAAATATCCCCATAAATGACATAAGAATAAAAATGCATGCCTACTACCAAAAGAGAATGCTATTTTAAAAATATCCTTCCTAATTTCCAAAATACAAACAAAGACAAACAAAGCACTGACAATAAGAAAAGTCATAAACACTCAATATGCGTTGCCATAAATAACACAGTACTTTTTCATTTACACAGTTCATTTACACGATGCATTTCACATCATAGAGGTATATGTTATACAACATTCAAGTCAATCTTGTGAATTTTAAAGAACACTATGGCCTCAAGGGTAGCAGTAAAGCACCAAGAACAGCAATACCATCCATGTCATATCAGTCCTTATCAACCCATGGTAATCAACCTCCACAAGTGCATTTCCAATGGATAGATCACGATTCACAATAACTCATGATAACAATAGAAATATGCAAAGAATATAGGAAGCTTAATTAGAACTAACCAATGTCCAAGAGCTTGCTTTGAAATTGACAAGCAAAACAGATACAGAGCCTTGCTTCCTGATTTCTAACTATACAGAAGTTAGCAAGTGATTACAATAAAGGAGCCAGAAAAATGGAAGCTTTGGAGTCTGGATATATGCCCAACTTGGTAGAGGGCAATAGCAAAACAGATAAATCCATCAAACCAGTTTAAATTTTAATAAAGCATGTCACTATGGTTGCATTTCCAATGGATCACAAAGACTCGTGATGCCAATGGAAATATGCAAAGAAAATAGGAAGCTTAATTGGCACTATCCATTGTCCAAGATCTTGCTTTGAAGTTGACAAGCGAAACAAATACAAAAGACCCACTTCCTGATTTCTAACTAGACTAAGGTTAGCAAGTGATTAAAATAAAGGAGCCATTAAAAATAAAGCTTTGGACTATATGCCAAATTTACTGGATGGGCAATAGAAAAACTGATATCTATAGAACCAGTTTAAACTTTTGACGAGCGAAACAAATACAGAGCATTGCTTCTTGATTTCTAACTAGACTAAGGTTGGCAAGTGATTACAATAAAGGAGCTAGAAAAAAAAAAGCTTTGGACTATGTGGCCAATTTGGTAGATGGGCAAAAGCAAAACTGATAAATCTGTCTAACCGGTTTAAACTTTAATAAAACATGTCAATATGGTTGCATTATAGGGCCCTCAATTCTACCATGTATACAAGAAGTAGAGAGCACAAATTACAAGTTTGGTAGCAGCAATAGCATAAAGTACAAAAGGTAAGACTGTACAGAAGTGAGACAATGACAAGAGACATTTCACCAATGCAATGTGTCATTTTGTAGAAAACTGTTGTCAGTAAAGCATGGTGAGCTGGCTTGAGCAGTCGAGTGCTTTGAACTTCATAAAGAGGGTCTCAGGGTCAATCCCCCAGGCTGGCTTCCTCTATTGCATGCCTCACTCAATGTCCCTACCAGGTCAGGCGCCGTAATCAACACCAACAAGTTTACACTAGGTACCATCCACGAAATGCAGAGGAGTGCTTGGCAGTTTCCCTGCGAAATTTGCCTTGTTGAAAAGGAAAACTGTTGTGAGTTGTAATTGAAAGGTCTAAGCACACAATGGCCTGGAATAAAGGTACCGTCCCAATGGCCTGGAATAAAGGCACCCTCATGCTTTCCATTATTTCTATCATATGCTGGTCATACAAAGCTAAACTAAGATAGCTTTATTCACCTGAACTGAGAAAATGCTCATAGATAATACCAAGGACTCTGTTTCAACAATTTCACCATTCAAGATCTCCTTGTTTCAAAAATTTAATTTGATTGAGAAACCACAATTGACTTGCACATTATTCTTCAATGTTGAAATAAATTGGACATAGGATTAATTCGGTAGGGGGTAACAAATCAAAAATTGGTAAAATATCAGCAAGCTTTCCGTTCACTTCTACTCTTATTGGTTTCTAGAGTCCCCCTCTATCATGACTATCTAATATCAACTACTCAGCAATGAGCATATAACAACACCTACTGTGTATATCTAGCAATTCCTAGTCCTAAAAGAAGAGCCAAGGTTAAACTCTTTGAGTATTCCCTGCCATGTTCAACATTTTGCATACTGCTCACCAGTCACAAATCCCATTTTGTTATGCAGAAAACTGGATAATAATAAATAAAAACAAAGAACCAAACAGAAACTCTTTCATAAATAATTCTGGAATGTAAGCACCCTACAGCCGAGAAGAAGATATATGGGGCACCTATAGAACTGAAGAACAGGTGATTACAACTGATTGATGCCTTTGGTACAGAGCAGAATGTACATTTGTAGCCTAATAAGGGACTGCCCTAATCTAAAGGTCATAGCACATAGAAAAGACTACTTCCATTTAATTAGGACACACTTCGTCATTAAATTGAGTCACCCATTAGTTGAACTTTTAATTAGGTTGTTTAAAGATATTTTAAGTATTATATTTAAGCCTTCTTTATTTAAGTATTTAGTGTTTAGAACATTTAGGACCTAATTAAAGGGATTAGGGCCTATTAGGACCTATTAAAGGGATTAGTGTGAATGCTCAAATCTTGCCCTCTCTCCTTTTGGGAATAGGAGTGTGAGTGCTCAAATCTTGCAATTAACGAGGTGCCTACAACAAATCTACCTCTGCAACAAAAGAAATTTAAAAACAATGGCCAATCTCCAGTGAAAGACCAAATCAAAGAAATGAAAGTTATTAAAAATCATAGTAAAGGTCAAGACTCAACAACCAAAAGAATCACTTTCAGGGAATACTTGAAACACGGTACTTTACCATAACAGTCTTGAATAACACCAGTAATTGTTGCACAGTAACAATAGCAGAAGAGATACCAACCTTCAGTGATATTTAAACCAGCAAGGACAGTATCCAAAAGCAGTGTCTAAAACCAGTAGTAACAGTCTCCAAGTAGTATCTATACTAGCACTGAGCAGTAAACAGCGTTCCAAAAATCAATAGCCAACAGTATCCAGTCTGGCAGTAACAGTATCCAAACCAGCAGAAAACCATCTTAAGAGGCTGCTGTCCAAATTTATCATACCGGTAATACCAATCACCAACAATTTGCATCAGCAGTTTTTAGAACAGAAGTGTATCTAAGTTAACCTTAGCCTCTACCATAGCATTGAACAATTAAACCTGTGCTTAGAAGACTCCTGGCTGAGCTCCAACTCTCCCAAAATGCTCTCGCTGTCCTTCTGTCAGCTCTAATGGCCCTCGGTCTGCACTTTCCAGGCTGTTATAGGGTTCGGCCCTTCCTATAGCTGCTGGGACAAGCCTGTAACAGATAGCAGCACCCTTTTTGCAGCTGTAGCCTTCTCCACGGCTCGTCTGCCAGATTTCCCCACACGTGCACCTTCAGTAATTGACTTGCTGTAGCTGGTAATTAGTAGAGGTTGAGCTAGGGTGAAGTTTTAACCCACCGAAACTCAACAGAGAAACACCTTAATCCAAGTCGTGTCTATCCAAATGAGCCTCTCCTTTACTTATATCATCTCCCTTAGCTCCATTTCCTTGTTTTGTGGGTGATTTGCTCTTAAGGTAGGTCGGCCCTCCTTGTTTTAATCCCAACGCATCCTCTAAGGGAAAATTGGTGACCCACGGCTCCCATATCCTTGGGGATTATGGCCTACAGGGAGCCCCCTCAGTCAATGCATCCCCCCTTTGATGAGTTGAAAGGGGAGGGGATATGACAATCCTCCCTCCCCAAGATTGCTCGTCCTCGAACAATTGCAACCCCGGATGCTGTAAAATCTGCTCCCCTTCCCATGTGGCATCCTCCTCCGGTAGATCCTTCCACATTATCAAGTACTCATTTATCGTCTTGTTCCTCAAGTGTTTTTCCATGAATGCCAAGATTTTCTCAGAAACCAAGATCAAATGGCCTTCCTCGTCCAAGGGTGGTAGATTTGTGGAAGAAACAACCTATTGTACCAAGGCCTTCTTGAGGCAAGGAACATGGAACACATTGTGAATCCTGCTACCCTCCGGTAACTCTAACTCGTAGGCCACCTCTCTGACTCTTTTGATCACCCTGTATGGCCCGTAGAAAAGTGGTTGGAGCTTCTCTGCGCCACTCTTCTTCAGAGAAGACTGTCGATCAAAGTTACCAGGATTCGGATACGGATACGGATCCGGATCCAGATACGGATCCGCCAGTTTTTTGAAAAACCAGGATCCGGATACGGCCGGGAAACGGCAAGTACAAATAATATAAATATATTTTTTTAAATTTTTAAAATTAAAATTTATATAATAAAAAATATACCATTTTTTAATATATAACTTGTGTGTATATTTATTTATAATAATAAATAATTAATATATTAAATTAATAACCTACTAATGCACCATTTATTTAATCTACTAAATAAATAGCATTAATTTATTAGAATTAAAGCATATTAATTATAAAAGCATATTTAAATGGTGCACCTCATAATACTACTTTCCCTCCTATAAAGCATATTAGAATTAAAGCATATTATAAAGCATATTATAATTAAAGCATATTATAATTGGTATATTATAAACTCCCACTTATATTATAAAGTCCCACTTAAATATGCTTTAATTATAAAGCATTGTATATGATTGGTATATTATAAACTCCCACTAATGTAAACTCCCCCGACAGAGTTTCTTTATTGTCCCCTAGCGCCCGATAGATCCAATGCTTTAGTTTGCCCAGTCGTTCCGAGTGGAGTTCACAAATTTTTAAGCTGGTTATTATCCTGGGCGTCGTCCGTACGTATCCTGGGCGGATCCCGACGGATCCGGATCCGTATCTGTATCAGATCCGGGGATCCACGGATCCAGCATCGGGGGCTGATGGATCCGGTAACATAGTTGTCGATATGGTTGGAGCCTCAGAAAAACCAGATCACCCACCTCGATGCTACACTCCACCCAGTGTCGATCAGCATATGTCTTCTGTTGATTCTGCGCCATCCACAAGTTGTCCTTTAGGACCCTCAGGATGTCCTAACTCTCCTAAATCCAGTCCTTGGCCTTGGGAGCCCTACTCTCGCCAAATGCCAACTCTACAAATGATGGGGCCTCGTAGCCATACAATGCTCTGAATGGGCTCATCCCAATAGACATGTGGTGGGTGGTATTGTAGCAATACTTACCAAGATGCAACCATCTAATCCACGCCTTTTGTTGCCCGAAAACATAGTGTCGCAAGTATCCCTCAACCCACTTATTAATGATCTCAGTCTACACATCTGTCTGGGGATGATAACTCGTACTGGATGTCAACTCTATCCATGCCAATTTGAACAACTCCTACAAAAAGGCATTGAGGAACCTGCTATCCCTGTCGCTCACAATCACCCTAGGTAGTCTGTGAAGTCTGAATATCTCTCTGAAGAAGAGCTTTGCAACCTATGGGGCTTTGTAATCGGAGGATATGGAAAAGAAGTGAGTGTACTTGGTCAATCTGTCCACCACCACATAAATGCAGTCCTTGCCTTGCACCTTCAAAAGCCCTGTGATGAAATCCATAAAAATACTCTCCCATTTCTATTTCAAAAAAGGCAAAGGTTGCAGTAGACCCGCAGGGTGTGTGAGCTCAGACTTGTTCTGTTAACAAGTCAAGCACTCCCTCACATACTGTAAGACATCCCCCTTGAGACCCTTCCAAGAGAATCTCTCACATACCTGCCTGTAAATATTCAGGTATCCCGAATGCCCGGCTAATGGTGCGTCATGTACTGCTCTCAATATCTTCTCTTTGAGAGTGGATTATGGAACAAGATATATCCTGCCTTTATAATAGATGATGTCATCTACTACCGTGTACATGCCATCCTGTATGTCGCCATCTATCAGCTCTCCTGCAAAGGCATTTTTGGAATACTCTACCAAGAGGAGAGATTTCCAATCCGTTGCAATCTTAGACATGAAAAATGTTGTAGGTCTTCTAGATAAGGCATCTACAACCACATTGTTCTTCCTTTTGACATACTCTATGTCAAAATCGTACGGTTGCACCTTGCTAACCCACTTTTGTTGCCTCTCGCTCATGTCCTTTTGCTCAAGGAAATGCTTCAAGTTGTTGTGATCTGTCTTCACCACAAAACTCCCTCCAACCAAATACTATCGAAACTTGGCCAATGCATGCATGATGGCTAGCATTTCTTTGTCATAGATAGAAAGAAGCCTCTCAGTTCCCCCTAACTTGCGGCTCTCAAAAGCTATTGGGTGTTTGTTATGCATCAAAAGTGCTCCTATCCCTTCTCCAGATGTGTCAAACTCCAAGACAAAGGGCTAAGAAAAATCGGGAAGTGTTAATACCAAACAAGTGCTCATCACATCTTTCATCTGGTCAAATGCCTTCTGAACCTCCTCTGACCACCTGAATGCCCTCTTTTTAGTGAATGCCCCCTTTTTAGTGAGTTCAAACAATGGCGCACTAAGTTGGGAAAACGCCCTCACAAAGCATCGATAATAGTTGCATAACCCCAAGAAACTACGTAACTCCGTCAATGATCAAGGCGTGGACCAATCAAGTATTGCCTATATCTTCTCCTGGTAAACCTGTACCCCTTGTGCGCCAATAATATGACCCAAGTACAATATCTCTATTAAGCCAAACTCGCACTTTGCCTCCTTGGCATAAAGTGACTACTCCCCCATGATGTTGAGTATCTCGTCCACATGTTGCAGATGATCCTCCCACGTCCTATTGTAAATCAATAGGTCGTCAAAGAATACCAACAAGAACTTCCTCAACTGCTTGTTGAAGATATGGTTCATGCACAGCTGGAATGTAGTTGGAGCATTAGTCAAGCCAAATGGCATAACTAGGAACTCATAATGTTTGTAGTGGCACCAGAAAGTTATCTTGTGTACATCCCCCTCGCATACTTTGATCTAATGGTACCCTGATTTGAGATCTATCTTGGAGAAATAGATCGCCCCATGCAGCTCATCAATCCTCGAGATGGGGTACCTATTCTTAATGGTCTTGTTCAGAGCCCGATAATTTATGCACATCCTCAAGGTGCCATCCTTCTTATTCACTAGTACTACTAAAGAAGCAAAAGGACTAGAGCTAGGCCTGATGTGTCCCATCTGCAAAAGCTCTTGAATAGTCTCCTCGATCTCGTCCTTGAACTACTTCGGATGTTGATATGGGGTAGTGATGATGGGTTTAGCCCGTTCCTCAAGCCCAATAGTGTGCTCAAATCCTTTGTTTGGTGGTACCCCTAGGGGAATCTACCCAAACACCTTGTCATGCCTCCCTAGTAGCTCATGCAAGTGCATATGATATGTTGACAACCCTCTGTAGCTCTGTAATCTTTTGTGTGGTGATCAAACACTTTGTTGCCCAGGCTATGTTTCTATACCTAAGGACAACCTCCATTCTCTTGGTTGATACGATCATGGGCCGGTCTATAGTCATGCCTCTCAAAACCACTCTTCTTCTGATCCTATGAGTACACTCCAAATTGTACCCGTCTACTACTACCACACCGAATCCTTCAAACTCTTCTCTTGGGATGCCCTTCATGTCAACTAGTTCTGCATCAATGAAATTGTGGGTGACCCCACCATTAATCAGTGCAATAATCTGGTGTCCCTATACAACTCCTCTGATTATGAATGTGTAATACCTGGGAACTCTTGATAGTGTGGCTATGACCACCTTCTTTGGCTCCTCACGCTGTGACTCATCCTGACTGCATGGTTGCTCCTCCTCGAGACTGTTGTGTACCTCTCTTGGTACATGACCTGTCTCCTCATCGTCCTCTCCATCGAAAAGCACTTCTATGCTAAATCACCTGACACAAAGACACGGGACACGGAGAACACAGGAATACGAGTATCCGAT
>JASDQU010012708.1:45294-55632 GCA_032191745.1 Picea mariana | reverse complement strand
ATGTACATGATACAAATAACCCACAAAACAGTGAGCATTCAAAGCATATTACCACAGGTTTGTCAACATGCATACACAATGCTCAAAGGAAAGGAATCGAATGAATGATCCATGTGTTCATGTCTTTAATATGTTTGCACAAATTCTGCAGTAAAACAATGATTAAGCCCTCAGACAGTGTTAAAATGAATGTGATGTTAGCATATTGAGTTAGGTCGTTTCATTGTGTATTGCATTGATTTCTTTCCAGAGGTGCTTTGGATGTTAGGTCTATCAAAATGTTTCAAGAAAAGCAATGGAACAAAACTAAAAATTAAACCATTCATGTGAACCCTTGTACCCTTAACACAAGTTCCAAAGAGCTAAAAGAAAACACCTTGTGTGCTTATGTGAGTTTAGGGAGAGATATTACAAGAATAAACTATAATCAAATCATGTCAAAGAGATTCCAATGGGAACGTTGTAAATGAAACCAGAATTAAGGTGTTAGGTCGTTGGGGTTATAGACCAAATCGTTCATCAATATTCCTCATTGATTTGATTAAAATGCTTCTCAAGTTTTTAAATGTGTTAAAGTGTTACCCAGATATATGTTATTTAAACACAAATTTAGCCACTGTCCAAAATTGTAAACCCTCGTCACTAGCACCAGAAAATGACACAGAAACCTCACACATTCAAGTGTCTAAATGAATTGAGGAAATTTGCATAAAGCTTCCAAACTCAGCCAAAGCCTAGAGGACTTACTTGTGAACTAGGCGATGGTTGTCGACTGCCAGGATGCAATATCCCACGGTGACAGTGAAATGAAATAGCTAAAAGACAAGGGAAAATCCCTTTTTAACCTCTCGCAGGCTCTTTTACGAAGGACACGTTTTTAGAAGGTGTTTGACACGGTTTTAGATGGTGTCCTAAGGTGATGACAAGTGTTGAAGCAGTGTCCGACACGATTTTAGTACGTGTCCTGAGGTGATGACAAGTGTTGAAGCAGTGTTTGACACGTACCATAGCTTGTGATCACAGTGTCACCACGGATACGGACACTTGGCCTATAAGGGACATGTCAGGTGACTTAGCTTCTATGTAGTGTGCTTTCCCCTTACCCATGCATCTGTGACCGTGTGCTTTCCCCTTACCCATGCATCTGTGACCGTGTGCTTTGCCCTTACCCATGCATCTGTGACCTAGCTCCCAATGGTTTTTGCAGGTGAAGCAAAGCTTCTTCTGTATGAGCTCCCTTCGAATTTCTTCGTCCAAACAATCCTTCCCTATCCATTCCTTCTGAAATGGCTTCCTATCCTAAGGCTTAGGAGGAATGTAAGGTTTGGTTGGTCTTTTAGTCTTCGGTACTATATCCATCATGTCAAGCGTCCTCATAATAGTGTCCTATAGTGTGGTTGGTTTGAAGGCCTTGACCCACCCACGCAAGGGCTCAACTAGAACCCTCTATGAATAGCATCACCAATCTATGCTCTGATATATCTGCCACTTGCACAACTACCCTCTTGAACTCTGCAATAAAGGCCTCTAGGGTACATGTCTGTCTCAACTATGCCAATTCACGGAAGGAGATTTCTAGATCCTTTCGATCAAATCTATCCATCTGTCTCTGTGTGAACTCCACATAGGATGTGATGCTAGCATGCCCCAATGTCACTAGTCCATGGTACCACCACTCATGAGCTTCATCATCCAAGTGTAGTGTGGAAAATTTGATGGCTTCTACTTCTGTCATTGGATTGAGCTGGAGGAAGGTATCCAACTTCTAAACCCTTTATCTAGCTGTGTATCTAGATGAATCGTCATAGGATGGGATGGATAGCTTCCCCACCTTCTGTCTTAGATCAGCGTTCTGTTGTTGTCCTGGACTCCTCTAGGCCCCTCCCTGTTAAATTTGGCAGCATCGAGAGTCATTCTCCAATGAGAGGCCATGTGGGCCACCCTGAGGGTAGCCAAGGAGATTTGGAGAATCAACCAATCTTGTGACGTATTCACAAAAGCCAGGAGGAACATTCAACCTCTGTGAGTCAAACCAAAAGACAAGACGAACAAGATGCTATATTATCTTGTGAGTCTAGCCAAGGCAAAGGAAGAAGCTTTGTAAGTCTAAGACAAAAATCAAGATGCAAGTCTAATGCAAAAGTCAAGGGGAACATACAACCTTTGTGAGCATAGATAGTCTACTGCAAAAGTCAGGGGGAACGTACAATCTCTGTGAGCATAGACAAACTAGTACAAAAGTTAGGGGGAACGTACAACCTCTGTGAGCCTAGTCAAGCCTTGTGAGCCGTGAGCAAATGTCGAGGAATCTAGCAAAAGTTAGGTTGAATGTATTGATCTAGTGCGTTGGCACGTGTAACATTATCCACCATGAAAAGAAATTCGAGTTTCCTAACTCAGTTGTAAAAGTCGATTTACATGTTTAGTCTGAGTTGTCAAACTCAAGTTGTAAAAGGAAAGTTGTATGTCTAGTACGAGTGGTTAAAGTCAAGTTGACAAGTCAAGTTGCATGTTGCATGTTGCATGCATGTCTAGTTGCATGTCGAGTAGCATGCCATGCATAAGCCAAGTCTCAAGGGCAAGTTGGCATGCAAAGTTTAGTCAAGTCAAGTCACAATTCGAGTTGTAAAGACATGCAGCCTCTTACTAATTTGAACTCTCTCCTCTCCTTCCAGCACCTTATATATACAGAGCTTGACCCCCTCTTCTAAACACACATGCTATGCAGCGCAAGAGTGAAGGAGACAGGGCAGTGAAGGAGTATAGTATTGTTGTGTATATCAGCAGTGAGAGACAACAAGTATTGTTGTGTATATCAGCAGTGAGAGACAACAAGCATTGTTGTGTATATCAGCCGTAAGAGACATCGAGTATTGTTGTGTATATCAGTAGTAAGAGACAGTGAATATTGTTGTTTTTATCAGCAGTAAAAGACAGAAAAGAGTGTTGGTTTATATCAACAGAAAAGAGTGTTGGTTTTTGTGTTTGTTGGTCACACAGTCAGGTATTTTCATGGTGGATTATTATACTGAATCTTACATATTATTTGCAATTAAAGGAAGATTGTTTGTTGGAGTTTTCTCCCCTTTTGGGTTTCTTCAGGGTAAAATCTTGTGCATGTGTGAGATTCTATTTGAGTACCTCTTCTACTTCTATTCATCATTTTCGAGTATCCATTTTGATGGTTGATAAATCAAATTTTGTTTAAAGCGTTGAAGAAACTAAAGAAATAATTTGCATATTAAATCAAGCTCGATAATTTAACATGGTATCGGAGCTAAGGGTGTGAAAGAGCTTGTTGAAGTGCAGGAACAAGGTACACACAGATCCAAGAGAACTTGATCAATTTCCAGTGTGAGTTCCATGCCATCCTCCATCTCTGTCATGGCTGAGGATAGGCTTGAAGGAGCTTCCAACTTCAATGTGTGGAAGCTCAGGATAATAAATATCTTGCAGAGCATGATCTTGAGTAGTATGTGACCTCAGTAATGGAAGAACCCACCTCTAATGCAGGAAGAGCAGCCTTTAGGAAGAGTCAAGCAAAGGCCAAGCGAAATATCTTTGACTCAGTCAAAGACAGTATAATGCCAGCAATGAATTTGTTAATGACTGCCAAGGAATGTATGGATACCTTGGTAAATCTGTATGAGAAAAAGGCACCAAGTAAGAAGAGGACACTTAAGCACAAGCTTAAGTATTTGAAGATGGAGAAAGGTGAATCAATAGCATCTTTATGTTCAAGGATAGCCCGGATCAGAGATCAGCTTTTGGTCATAGGTGTCACAGTGGATGATGATGACTTAGTGCAGGCCATATTTAATGGTCTTCCTTCTTCATGGGAGACATTCTTATCCAGTGTGAGTGGGAGAGAGATTAGCCCACATTTGAGAGGTCATGGCATGATTGTCTCCAAGAGGAGTCGCACTACTATCAAGAGCGAGACACCTAAAGAAGAGCATTTGGCATTAACATCAAGATTCAAGGGAAAGAAGAAAGTCACTTTCCACAAAGGCTCTCAGAAGAAGATAAATACTAAAGGTGCGTTCAAAGGCAAGAATATTGATACATCTAAAAGATTAAATGCTTTAATTGCAATAAGTTGGTTCACTTTGCTAGAGACTGCTAGTATAGGAAGAAAAATCCAAGGAAAGGGAAACATCATGCCTCAACTACTGAGGATGATTATTCCAAAAGAAATCAGAAAAGTTATTCTAATGAAAGAGAAAATAGAAAAGAATATTACTTGGTTTCTGCTTTATCTAGTACAGATATCACAAGGCCGAAAATTAGGTTAGTAGACAGTGATGCATCAAAGCACGTGACAGGGTACAAGGAGATTCTTTCAGATTTCAAGAAGAAATCCTTTGCAGAGCAAGTTGAGCTTGGGGATGACAAATGTTACAAGATAGAGTGAGTAGGCTCTATCTCCTTTAGATTGGAATCTGAAACAATGCTTCATGTTCATGAAGTATTATATGTGCCAGGGATCAAAAAGAATTTATTATCACTTGCAACCCTTGAGGTCAAGGGATATTGGGTGATCTTCAAGGACAGGAAGGCACTACTGTGGGCTAAAAGTAGCCACCTGAGTACAGCAAAACCTATCGGTACTCGCAGAGGAGGACTGTATGTTGTGACAGAACAGTCAATTCAGGAATTAGCTCATGATGCGACTAGCTCCAACGAGCTGTGGCACAGAAGACTTGGACATCTTCATTTCAAAGCACTTCCAGATCTGTAGAATATGGTATGTGGCATGCCCTCTATTTATTTTAGTAAAAATAAAGTTTGTAAAGGATGCATGCTTGGTAAAAATATAAAGAAAGCATTTCCTAGCAATGACAGTAGAGCTCAGGGCATCTTAGATCTGGTTCATTCTGATGTCTGTGGTTCCATGTCATCTCCCTCTCTTAGTGGTTGCTTGTATTATGTCATTTTTATTGATGATTGCTCCAGAAAATGTTGGATATATCTCCTTAAAGTGGAAAGTGACACATTTGATAAGTTTAAATAATTTAAAGCCTTTATTGAAAAGCAAACAAAGAAACACATCAAAACTCTTAGAACAGACAATGGAAGAGAGTTTGAATCTCTTCAATTTTAGGATTTCTGCAACGAAGTAGAAATCAAGAGACAGTTGATCGTTCCATATAACACTCAGCAAAATGGTGTTGCTGAGAGGAAAAACAGAACAATATGTGAAGCAGTGAAAACCATGATGTTTGACCAGGATCTGTCAAATTCCTTATGGGAAGAAGCTACCTCCATTATCATGTATATTCAGAATAGGTGTCCACATGCTATCTTAAAGGACAAGACTCCTAAAGAGGTCCTCTCGGGGATCAAACCTGAAGTAGGGAATCTAAGGATATTTGGATGTCCTGTATATATTCACGTCCCTAAGGAGAAGAGGACAAAGATGGAACCCTCAGGCAAGAAAGGGGTTTTTGTGGGTTACAGCAAGAACTCCAAGGCTTACAAGATTTATGTATCAGGTCAGAGGCAGATAGAGGTAAGCAGGTTTGTGACTTTCCATGAGGAAGTTGCATTCAAGAAATCCAAAGAGCTACAGCAGGTTAGAAGCAGTTCAGCCAGCTTCACCCTCTTTTGAAAATGAAGAGTCGGATGATTAAAGGGAGGAACCCCATGAAGGGCCAAGTGATGAGCCCCTAGAACCTACTGAAGAGTTGGAAAGAACTCTTGAAGTACCTCCAGCGAAAAGGAAGCCAGGATGGCTTAAAGAAACAATGCAAGAAGCAGAAAAGATAGTTGCTCGCAAAGGAACTTTCAAGGAAAGTAAGAGGCCTTATAGATATGGAGGCTATGTTGCACTGATGAGCAGCATTAGTGATGTCAAGCCTTCTTCATTTGAAGAAGCAGATAAATTGCAAGTGTGGAAGGACGTCGTGCTTGAAGAATACATGTTTATTCTAAAGAACAATGTCTGGGACATTGTGCCAAGGCCAAAGGACAAATCAGTGGTCTCTTCCAAATGGATCTATAAGATCAAACATGTAGTCGATGGGAGTGTGGAAAAGTTCAAAGCAAGATTTGTAGCAAGAAAGAAGGAATTGACTACGACGAGACTTTTGCCCCTGTAGCCAGGTATACCTCCATTCGAGTTATTATTGCATTAGCTTCAGTTCTTGGTTGGAAATTACATCAGATGGATGTAAAAACAGCATTCTTGAATTAAAAGATTGAACAGGAGGTCTTTGTGGAACAACCAGATGGTTCTGTACCGCATAACAAAGACACTCATGTATGCAAACTAAGGAAGGCCTTGTATGGTCTTAAGCAAGCTCCCAGAGTTTGGTATGACAGGATTGATGGCTTTCTTAAAAGCCTGGGCTTTCAAAAAAGTGATGTTGATGCGAATCTTTACTTCAAGGTAACACGGAACCAACCTGTTATATTAATCGTATATGTTGATGATCTCTTTCTGATAGGAGATGAAGGACTAATAGCCTGGTGTAAGAGGGAGCTAATCTCATAATTTGAGATGAAAGACTTAGGCTTGATGCATTACTTCCTCGGATTGGAAGTGTGGCAAAGACGAGGTGAGATATTTCTGGCACAAGGTAAATACACAATGGATGTGTTAAAGAGGTTTGATATGATGGATTGTAAATCCATGTCTACTCTGATGATTACCAACCTGAGGAAGCTACATGACTCTGATACAAGTTCAAATTTGGTGGATCCCACCATGTATAGGCAGTTGATTGGATCATTGATGTATATGATCCATACCATGCCGAATATATGTTATGCAGTGATTGCAATGAGTCAGTTCATGGTCGAACCGAAACAGAGACATTGGGTGGCAGCTAAGCATATTTTGAGATATCTCAAAGGGACCATTACCTATGGTCTGAGATATACATCTAGTGGTGGTTTGTTTTTGCAAGGGTATGCAGATGTGGACTAGGCAGGAAGCCCAGTGGACCGAAAAAGTACTTCCAGATACAGCTTCAGTGTAGGATCCACTATGGTCTCATGGTCAAGCAGGAAATAGGGATCCATTGCACAAAGTACAGTAGAGGTTGAGTACATTGCAGCAAGTGATGCTAGCAAGAAGTATGGCTCAAAAAATTCGTTTCTGGATTGTTTGGCGATAAGCTAGAGACGACGGTGGTTCACTGTGATAATCAAAGTTGCATAAAGATGACAAAGAACCCGGCATTTCACGACATGTCAATGCACATTGACATGAAATACCATTACATCAGAGACATGGACTAGAGAAAGACTATAAAGCTACAATACATAGCCACGAGCGAGCATGTTGATGATATCCTAACCAAGCCATTGCCATTGAGATAGTCTGTGCAGCTGCGAGGCAAGCTTGGTGTGGCTAAGAATGACTCCCTCGCTGAGAGGGAGTGTTAAATTTGGCAACATCGACAGTGATTCTCCAATGAGAGGCCATGTGGGCCACCCTGAAGCTAGCCAAGGAGATTTGAAGAATCAACCAGTCTTGTAAGGTATTCACAAAATCCAAGGGGAACGTACAACCTCTGTGAGTCAAATCAAAAGTCAGGACGAACGAGATGCTATATGATCTTGTGAGTCTAGCCAAGGGAAAGGAAGAAGCTTTGTAAGTCTAAGACAAAAGTCAAGATGTAAGTCTTATGCAAAAGTCAGTGGGAACGTACAACCTCTATGAGCATAAACAGTAGTGCAAAAGTCAGGGGAACGTACAACCTCTGTGAGCATAGACAGACTAGTGCAAAAGTCAGGGGAACGTACAACCTATGTGAGCCTAGTCAAGCCTTGTGAGCCATGAGCAAAAGTCAACGCATCAAGCAAAAGTTAGGTTGAATGTACAATTCCTTATGCAAATAATGTAAATGTATTGATCTAGTGCATTGGCACGTGTAACATTATCCACCATGAAAAGAAATTCTAGTTGCCTAACTCTGTTGTAAAAGTCGATTTGCATGATTAGTCTAAGTTGTCAAACTCAAGTTGTAAAAGACAAGTTGTATGTCTAGTTCGAGTGGTCAAAGTCAAGTTGACAAGTCGAGTTGCATGTTGCATGCATGTCAAGTTGCATTGCATGCATGTCTAGTTGCATGTCGAATTGCATGACATGCATAAGCCAACTCTCAAGGGCAAGTTGGCATGCAAAGTTTAGTCAAGTCATAATTTGAGTTGTAAAGACATGCAGCCTCTTACTAGTTTGAACACTCTCTCCTCTCCTTCCAGCGGCTTATATATACAGAGCTCGACCCCCTCTTCTAAACACACATGCTATGCAGCGCAAGAGTGAAGGAGACAGGGCCATAAAGGAGTATAGTATTGATGTGTATATCAGCAGTAAGAGAGAGCGAGTATGGCTGTGTATATCAGCAGTAAGAGACAGTGAGTATTGTTGTTTTTATCAGCTGTAAAAGACAGAAAAGAGTGTTGGTTTATATCAGCAGAAAAGACTGTTGGTTTTTGTGTTTGCTGGTCACACAGTAAGGTATTTTCATGGTGGATTATTGTACTTGATCTTACATATTATTTGCAATTAAAGGGAGATTGTTTGTTGTAGTTTTCTCCCATTTTGGGTTTCTCCAGGGTAAAATCTTGTGCATGTGTGAGATTCTATTTGAGTACCTCTTCTACTTATGTTCATCATTTTCGAGTATCCATTTTGCTGGTTGATAAATCAAATTTTGTTTAAAGCGTTAAAGAAACTAAAGAAATAATCCACATATTAAATCAAGCTTGATAATTTAACACTCCCTGGGTCTGTTCCTGTATTTGATGTTGCAGTAGTCATGCAAGGAATTCTTCTCCCGAGTGCCATATACTCCTGGAAGTATGTGGAAAAATCCTCTCTGGTTGTGCAGTGTTGGCTGTTGCTCCTCAATGAAACGAGGTAGGAGAGGTCTAGGTGTCCTCCCACTCATTGTCTGCTGCACACTTTGCCTAGACACATGAGAATTGCTTCCTTCTGCCTGAGGTCTGTTTTGACCATTATCCAGGGCCCAACTGTTACTCCTTTCTGTCTGCATAAAATCTGGTCTGCCCATTGCCCCCATTGGTGTTAAGGCCCGAAATGTTACCAAGTGGGCTCAAGAGTTGTGTGAGGGTGTCACTTAACTCCCTCTGACCTTTGGCAAAGGTTTCCTTCATTTCGTTTTTCCCTTTAGTCAGATTGCTTAGGATGTGCAGCACACTGTCATCATCTTTGTCATTTCTTTCTTCGTTATGGTCCCCCATGTTCCCTGTTTCTTCTTCTTCTAATACTTCAGATGAGGGCTGTACCCCACGCCCTTGTCTTCTCGTCATTCAATCAGCCACAAGCTGGCAAGATTAGAGCTCTAAAACCACCATTATAACCCTAGGGTTTCTAAGGGCCTAAGCAAACCGGTAAACAATTGAATTTGTGAAATTTTTCCACAGAGTACTTTACCATAACCAGTCTTGAATAACACCAGTATTTGTTGCACAGTATCCAAGTAGTATCTAAAACCAGTAGAAACAGTATCCAAGTAGTATCTATACTAACAGTAAACAGTGTTCCAAAAATCAATAGCCAACAGTATCCAGTCTGGCAGTAAGAGTATCCAAACCAACAGAAAACCCTCTTAAGAGGCTGCTGTCCAAAATTATCATACCAGTAATACCAATCACCAACAATTTGCAGCAGCAGTTTTTATAACAATAGTGTATCTAAGTTAACCCTAGCCTCTACCATAGCATTGAACAATTAAACCTATGATTAGAAGACTCCTGGCTGAGCTCCAACTCTCCCAAAATGCTCTCGTTGTCCTTCTGTCAACTCTAATGGCCCTCGGTCTGCACTTTCCAGGTTGTTATAGGGTTCAGCCCTTCCTATAGCTGCTGGAAGAAGCCTGTAACAGATGGCGGCATCCTTCTTGCAGCTGTATCATTCTCCACGGCTCCTCTGCCAGATTTGCCCACATGTGCACCTTCAGTAATTGACTTGTTGTAGCTGGTAATAAGTAGAGGTTGAGCTAGGGTGAGGTTTTAACCCACCAAAACTCAAGAGAGAAGGGGTTAAACAACCCTCAAAGGACTGAGGCAGCCGGCTCCCAAATCCATGACAGAAAAACACCTTAATCCAAGTCATGTCTATCCAAATGAGCCTCTCCTTTACTTATATCATCTCCCTTAGCTCCATTTCCTTGTTTTGTGGGTGATTTTCTCTTAAGGTAGGTCGGCCCTCCTTGTTTTAAGCCCAATGCAATCCTCTAAGAGCAAATTGGTGACCCACGGCTCCCCTTTCCTTGGGGACTATGGCCTACGAAGAGCCCCCTCAGCCAATGCATCCCCCTTTGATGGGTTCAAAGGGGAGGGGATATGACATATTCCTTAGAA
>JASDQU010012708.1:3356-43706 GCA_032191745.1 Picea mariana | reverse complement strand
ATCAAACTCTAAACATCATACTCATAGATGATAGAACATAAACATATTGATAGTCTGATACATTGATACCGTATACAATGTACATGATACAAATAACCCACAAAACAGTGAGCATTCAAAGCATATTACCACAGGTTTGTCAACATGCATACACAATGCTCAAAGGAAAGGAATCGAATGAATGATCCATGTGTTCATGTCTTTAATACGTTTGCACAAATTCTGCAGTAAAACAGTGATTAAGCCCTCAGATAGTGTTAAAATGAATGTGATGTTAGCATATAGAGTTAGGTCGTTGCATCATGTATTGCATTGATTTGTTTCCAGAGGTGCTTTGGATGTTAGGTCTATCAAAATGTTTCAAGAAAAGCAATGGAACAAAACTGAAAAATTAAACCATTCATCTGAACCCTTGTACCATTATCACAAGTTCCAAAGAGTTGGAAGAAAACATCTTGTGTGCTTATGTGAGTTTAGGGAGAGATTACAAGAATAAACTATAATCAAATCATGTCAAAGAGATTCCAATGGCAACGCTGTAAATGAAACCAGAATTAAGGTGTTAGGCCGTTGGGGTTATAGACCAAATCGTTCATCAATATTCCTCATTGATTTGATTAAAATGCTTCTCAAGTTTTTAAATGTGTTAAAGTGTTGCCCAGATATATGGTACTTAAACACAAATTTAGCCACTGTCCAGAATTGTAAACCCTCGTCACTAGCACCAGAAAATGACACAGAGACCTCACACATTCAAGTGTCTAAATGAATTGAGGAAATTTGCATAAAGCTTCCAAACTCAGCCAGAGCCTAGAGGACTTACTTGTGAACTGGGCAATGGTTGTTGGCTACCAGGATGCAATATCCCACGGTGACAGTGAAATGAAACAGCTAAAAGACAAGGGAAAACCCCTTTTTAACCTCTCGCAGGCTCTTTTACGAAGGACACGTTTTTAGATGGTGTTCGACACGGTTTTAGATGGTGTCCTAAGGTGATGACACATGTTGAAGCAATGTCCGACACGATTTTAGTATGTGTCCTGAGGTGATGACACGTGTTGAAGCAGTGTCCGACACGTACCGTAGCGTGTCATCATAGTGACACCGTGGATACGGACACTGGGCCCATAAGGGACGTGTCAGTGACTTAGCTTCTATGTTGTGTGCTTTCCCCTTACCCATGCATCTGTGACCCGACTCCCAATGGTTTTTGCAGGTGAAGCAAAGCTTCTTCCGCATGAGCTCCCTTCGAATTTCTTTGTCCAAACAATCCTTCCATGTCCATTCCTTCTGAAATGGCTTCCTATCCTAAGGCTTAGGAGGAATGTAAGGTTTGGTTGGTCCTTTAGTCTTTGGTACTACATATGTCATGTCAAGCGTCCTCATAATAGTGTCCTTTAGTGTGGTTGGTTTGAAGGCCTTGACCCACCCACGCAAGGGCTCAACTAGAACCCTCCATGAATAGCATCACCAATCTATGCTCTGATATATCTGCCACCTGCACAACTACCCTCTCGAACTCTGCAATAAAGGCCTCTAGGGTACATGTCTGTCTCAACTGTGCCAACTCACGGAAGGAGATTTCTAAATCCTTTCGATCAAATCTATCCATCTATCTCTATGTGAACTCCACATAGGATGTGATGCTAGCATGCCCTAGTGTCACTAGTCCATGGTACCACCACTCATGAGCTTCATCGTCCAAGTGTAGTGTGGAAAATTTGATGGCTTCTACTTCTGTCATTGGATTGAGCTGGAGGAAGGTATCCAACTTCTAAACCCTTGATCTAGTTGCGTATCTGGATGAACCGTCATAGGATGGGATGGATAACTTCCCCACCTTTTGTCTTAGATCAACGTTTTGCTGCTGTCCTGGGCTCCTCTAGGCCCCTCCCTGTTAAATTTGGCAGCATCAGGAGTCATTCTCCAATGAGAGGCCATGTGGGACACCCTGAGGGTAGCCAAGGAGATTTGGAGAATCAACCAATCTTGTGAGGTATTCACAAAAGCCAGGGGGAACGTTCAACCTCTGTGAGTCAAACCAAAAGTCAAGACGAACAAGATGCTATATTATCTTGTGAGTCTAGCCAAGGCAAAGGAAGAAGCTTTGTAAGTCTAAGACAAAAATCAAGATGTAAGTCTAATGCAAAAGTCAGGGGGAACATACAATCTCTGTGAGCATAGACAGTCTAGTGCAAAAGTCAGGGGGAACGTACAATCTCTGTGAGCATAAAAAAACTAGTACAAAAGTCAGGGGGAACGTACAACCTCTGTGAGCCTAGTCAAGCCTTGTGAGCCATCAACAAATGTCAAGGAATCTAGCAAAAGTTAGGTTGAATGTATTGATCTAGTGCGTTGGCACGTGTAACATTATCCACCATGAAAAGAAATTCAAGTTTCCTAACTCAGTTGTAAAATTCGATTTGCATGTTTAGTCTGAGTTGTCAAACTCAAGTTGTAAAAGGCAAGTCGTATGTCTAGTTCGAGTGGTTAAAGTCAAGTTGACAAGTCGAGTTGCATGTTGCATGTCGAGTTGTGTGCATGTCAATTTGCATTGCATGCATGTGAATTTGCATTGCATGCATGTCGAGTTGCATGCCATGCATAAGCCAAGTCTCAAGGGCGAGTTGGCATGCAAAGTTTAGACAAGTCAAGTCACAATTTGAGTTGTAAAGACATGCAGCCTCTTACTAATTTGAACACTCTCTCCTCTCCTTCCAGCACCTTATATATACAGAGCTTGACCCCCTCTTCTAAACACACATGCTATGCAGCGCAAGAGTGAAGGAGACAGGGTCGTGAAGGAATATAGTATTGTTGTGTATATAAGCAGTAAGAGACAACAAGTATTGTTGTGTATATCACCAGTAAGAGACAACAAGTATTGTTGTGTATATCAACAATAAGAGACAACGAGTATTGTTGTGTATATAAGCAGTAAGAAACAATGAGTATTGTTGTTTTTATCAACAATAAAAGACAAAAAAGAGTGTTGGTTTATATCAACAGAAAAGAGTGTTGGTTTATATCAACAGAAAAGAGTGTTGGTTTTTGTGTTTGCTGGTCACACAATCAGGTATTTTCATGGTGGATTATTGTACTTGATCTTACATATTATTTGCAATTAAAAGAAGATTGTTTGTTGGAGTTTTCTCCCCTTTTGGGTTTCTCCAGGGTAAAATCTTGTGCATGTGTGAGACTCTATGAGTACCTCTTCTACTTCTATTCATCATTTTCGAGTATCCATTTTGATGGTTGATAAATCAAATTTTGTTTAAAGCGTTGAAGAAACTAAAAAAATAATTTGCATATTAAATCAAGCTCGATAATCTAACATGGTATCGCATCTAAGGGTGTGAAAGAGCTTGTTGAAGTGCAGGAACAAGGTACACACAAATCCAAGAGAGCTTGATCAATTTCCCGCGTGAGTTCCATGCCATCCTCCATCTCTGTCATGGCTAAGGATAGGCTTGAAGGAGCTTCCAACTTCAATGTGTGGAAGCTCAGGATAATGAATATCTTGCAGAGCATGATCTTGAGCAGTATGTGACCTCAGTAATGGAGGAACCCACCTCTAATGCAGGAAGAGCAGCCTTTAGGAAGAGTCAAGCAAAGGCCAAGCGAATTATCTTTGACTCAGTCAAAGATTCAGTCAAAGACAGTATAATGCCAGTAATGAATTCGTTAATGACTACCAAGGAATGTATGGATACCTTGGTAAATTTGCATCAGAAAAAGACACCAAGTCAGAAGAAGAGGACACTTAAGCACAAGCTTAAGTATTTGAAGATGGAGAAAGGTGAATCAATAGCATCTTTATGTTCAAGGATAGCCCAAATCAGAGATCAACTTTTGGTCACAGGTGTCACAGTGGACGATGACGACTTAGTGCAGGCCATATTTGATGGTCTTCCTTCTTCATGGGAGACTTTCTTATCCAGTGTGAGTGGGAGAGAGATTCAACCCACGTTTGAGAGGTTATGGCATGATTGTCTCCAAGAGGAGAGTCGCACTGCTATCAAAAGCGAGCCACCTAAAGAAGAGCATTTAGCATTAACATCAAGATTCAAGGGAAAGAAGAAAGTCACTTTCCAGAAAGGCTCTCAAAAGAAGATAAATACTAAAGGTGTGTTCAAAGGCAAGAATATTGATACATCTAAAAGATTAAATGCTTTAATTGCAATAAGTTGGATCACTTTGCTAAGGACTGCTAGTATAGGAAGAAAAATCCAAGGAAAGGGAAACATCATGCCTCAACTACCGAGGATGATGATTCCAAAAGAAATCAGAAAAGTCCTTCGAATGAAAGAGTAAATAGAAAAGAATATTACTTGGTTTCTGCTCTATCCAGTACAGTTATCACAAGGCTGAAAATTAGGTTAGTAGACAGTGATGCATCAAAGCACATGACAGGATACAAGGAGATTCCTTCAGATTTCAAGAAGAAATCCTTTGCAGAGCAAGTTGAGCTTAAGGATGACAAATGTTACAAGATAGAGTGAGTAGGCTCTATCTCCTTTAGATTGGAATCTAGAACAATGTTTCATGTTCATGAAGCATTATATGTGCCAGGGCTCAGAAAGAATTTATTATCACTTGCAACCCTTGAGGACAAGGGATATTGGGTGATCTTCAAGGACAGGAAGGCACTACTATAAGCTAAAGGTAGCCACCTGAGTACAGCAAACCTATCGGGGCTCGCAAAGGAGGAATGTATGTTGTGACAGAACAGTCAATTCAAGCATTAGCTCATGATGCGACTAGCTCCAACGAGTTGTGGCACAGAAGGCTTGGACATCTTCATTTCAAAGCACTTCCAGATCTGAAGAATATGGTATGTGGCATGCCCTCTATTTATTTTAGTAAAAATGAAGTTTGTAAAGGATGCATGCTTGGTAAAAATATAAAGAAAGCATTTCCTAGCAATGACAATAGAGCTCAGGGCATCTTAGATCTGGTTCATTATGATGTGTGTGGTCCCATGTCATCTCCCTCTCTTAGTGGTTGCTTGTATTATGTCATTTTTATTGATGATTGCTCTAGAAAATATTGGATATATTTCCTTAAAGTGGAAAGCGACACATTTGATAAGTTTAAAGAATTTAAAGCCTTTATTGAAAAGCAAACAAAGAAACACATCAAAACTCTTAGAATAAACAATGGAGGAGAGTTTGAATCTCTTCAGTTTCAGGATATCTGCAACGAAGTAGGAATCAAGAGACAGTTGACCATTCCATATAGCACTCAGCAAAATGGTGTTGTTGAGACAAAAAACAAAACAATATGTGAAGCAGCGAAAGCCATGATGTTTGACCAGGATCTGTCAAATTCCTTATGGGAAGAAGCTACCTCCATTATCGTGTATATTCAGAATAGGTGTCCACATGCTATCTTAAAGGACAAGACTCCTAAAGAGGTCCTTTCAGGAATCAAACCTGAAGTAGGGAATCTAAGGATATTTGGATGTCCTGTATCTATTCACGTCCCTAAGGAGAAGAGGACAAAGACGGAACCCTCAGGCAAGAAAGGGATTTTTGTGAGGTACAACGAGAATTCCAAGGTTTACAAGATTTATGTACCAGGTCAGAAGCAAATAGAGGTAAGCAGGTATGTGACTTTCCATGAGGAAGTTGCATTCAAGAAATCCAAAGAGCTACAAGAAGTTAGAAGCAGTTCAGCTAGCTTCACCCTCTTTTGAAAATGAAGAGTCAAATGATCAAAGGGAGGAACCCCATGAAGGGCCAAGTGATGAGCCCCTAGAACCTACTGAAGAGTTGGAAAGAACCCTTGAAGTACCTCCAGCGAAAAGGAAGCCAGGATGGCTTAAAGAAACAGTGCAGGAAGCAGAAAAGATAATTGCTCCCAAAGGAACTTTCAGGGAAAGTAAGAGGCCTTATAGGTATGGAAGTTATTTTGCACTAATGAGCAGCATTTGTGATGTCGAGACTTCTTCATTTGAAGAAGCAAATAAATTACAAGTGTGGAAGGACACTATGATTGAAGAATACATATCTATTCTAAAGAACAATGTCTAGGACATTGTGCCAAGGCCAAAGGACAAATTAGTGGTCTCTTCCAAATGGATCTATAAGATCAAACATGCAGTCGATGGGAGTGTGGAAAAGTTCAAAGCAAGATTTGTAGCAAGAAAAAAGGAATTGATTACAACGAGACTTTTGTCCCTGTAGCCAGGTATACCTCCATTCAAGTTATTATTGCATTAGATTCAATTCTTGGTTGGAAATTACATCAGATGGATGTAAAAACAACATTCTTGAATTGTAAGATTGAACATGAGGTCTTTGTGGAACAACCAGATGGTTATGTACTGCATAAAAAAGACACTCATGTATGCAAACTAAGGAAGGCCTTGTATGGTCTTAAGCAAGCTCCCAGAGTTTGGTATGACAGGATTGATGGCTTTCTTAAAATCCTAGGCTTTCAAAAAAGTGATGTTGATGCAAATCTTTACTTCAAGGTAACACAGAACCAACATGTTATATTAATCTTGTATGTTGATGATCTCTTTCTGATAGGAGATGAAGGAGTAATAGCCTAGTGTAAGAGGGAGCTAATCTCATAATTTGAGATGAAAGACTTAGGCTTGATGCATTACTTCCTAGTATTGGAAGTGTAGCAAAGACAGGGCAAGATATTTCTGGCACAAGGTAAATACACAATGGATGTGTTAAAGAGGTTTGGTATGATGGATTGTAAATCCATGTCTACTCTAATGATTACCAACCTGAGGAAGCTGCATGATTCCGATACAGGTTCAAATTTGGTGCATCCCACCATGTATAGGCAGTTGATTGGATCATTGATGTATATGATCCATACCAGGCCAAATATATGCTATGCAGGGATTGTAATGAGTCAGTTCATGGTCAAACCGAAACAGAGACATTGGGTGGCAACAAAGCACATTTTGAGATATCTCAAAGGGACCATTACCTATGGTCTGAGATATACATCTAGTGGTGGTTTGTTTTTGCATGGGTATGCAGATGTGGACTGGGCAGGAAGCCCAGTGGACCGGAAAAGTACTTCCAGATACAACTTCAGTGTAGGATCCGCTATGATCTCATGGTCAAGCAGGAAACAGGGATCCATTGCATAGAGTACAGCAAAGGTTGAGTACATTGCAGCAAGTGAAGCTAGCAAGGAAGAAGTATGGCTCAGAAAATTGGTTTTTGGATTGTTTGGCAATAAGCTAGAGAAGACAGTGGTTCACTGTGATAATCAAAGTTGTATAAAGATAACAGAGAACCCAGCATTTCATGACCGGTCAAAGCACATTCACATGAAATACCATTACATCAGAGACATGGACTAGAGAAAGACTGTAAAGCTACAATACATAGCCACGAGCGAGCATGTCGTTGATATCCTAACCAAGCCATTGCCATTGAGATAGTTTGTGCAGCATCGACAGTGATTCTCAAATGAGAGGCCATGTGGGCCACCCTGAAGCTAGCCAAGGAGATTTGGAGACTCAACTAGTCTTGTAAGGTATTCGCAAAAGCCAGGGGGAACGTACAACCTCTGTGAGTCAAATCAAAATTCAGGACAAACAAGATGCTATATGATCTTGTGAGTCTAGCCAAGGGAAAGGAAGAAGCTTTGTAAGTCTAGGACAAAAGTCAAGATGTAAGTCTTATGCAAAAGTCAATGGGAACATAAAACCTCTATGAGCATAAACAATAGTGCAAAAGTTAGGGGGACCGTACAACCTCTATGAGCATAGACAAACTAGTGCAAAAGTCAGGGGGAACGTACAACCTATGTGAGCCTAGTCAAGCCTTGTGAGCCATGAGCAAAAGTCAACACATCTAGCAAAAGTTAGGTGGAATGTACAATTCCTATGGGCTAGAAACAAACAATCTTCCTTATGCAAATAACATAAATGTATTGATCTAGTGCATTGGCACGTGTAACATTATCCACTATGAAAAGAAATTTGAGTTGCCTAACTCAGTTGTAAAAGTCAATTTGCATGTCTAGTCTGAGTTGTCAAACTCAAGTTGTAAACGACAAGTTGTATGTCTAATTCGAGTGATCAAAGTCAAGTTGACAAGTCGAGTTGCATATTGCATGCATTTCTAGTTGGATGTCGAATTGCATGGCATGCATAAGCCAAGTCTCAAGGACAAGTTAGCATGCAAAGTTTAGTCAAGTCAAGTCAAGTCATAATTTGAGTTGTAAGGACATGCAGGCTCTTACTAGTTTTAACACTCTCTCCTCTCCTTCCAGCGCCTTATATATACAGAGCTCGACCCCCTCTTCTAAACACACATGCTATGCAGCGCAAGAGTGAAGGAGACAGGGCCGTGAAGGCGTATAGTATTGATGTGTATATCAGCAGTAAGAGACAGTGAGTATGGCTGTGTATATCAGCAGTAAGAGAGAGTGAGTATTGCTGTTTTTATCAGCAGTAAAAGACAGAAAAGAGTGTTGATTTATATCAGCAGAAAAGAGTGTTGGTTTTTGTGTTTGCTGATCACACAGTAAGGTATTTTCATGGTGGATTATTGTACTTGATCTTACATATTATTTGAAATTAAAGGGAGATTGTTTGTTGTAGTTTTCTCCCCTTTTGGGTTTCTCCAGGGTAAAATCTTGTGCATGTGTAAGATTCTATTTGAGTACCTCTTCTACTTCTGTTCATCATTTTCGAGTATCCATTTTGCTGGTTGATAAATCAAATTTTGTTTAAATTGTTAAAGAAACTAAAGAAATAATCCACATATTAAATCAAGCTCGATAATTTAACACTCCCTGGGTCTGTTCCTGTACTTAATGTTGCAGTAGTCATGCAAGGAATTCTTCTCCGAGTGCCATATACTCCTGGAAGTATGTGGAAAAATCCTCACTCTGGTTGTGCAGTGTTGGCTGTTGCTCCTCGATGAAATGAGGTAGGAGAGGTCTAGGTGTCCTCCCACTCATTGTCTGCTGCACACTTTGCCTAGACACATGAGAATTGCTTCCTTCTGCCTGAGGTCTGTTTTGACCATTATCCAGAGCCCAACTGTTACTCCTTTCTGCATGAAATGTCGTCTGTCCATTGCCCCCATTGGTGTTAAGGCCCGGAATGTTACCAAGTGGGCTCAAGAGTTGTGTGAGGGTGTCAATTAACTCCCTCTGCCCTTTGGCAAAGGTTTCCTTCATTTCATTTTTCCCTTTAGTCAGATTGCTTAGGATGTGCAGCACACTGTCATCGTCTTTGTCATTTCTTTCTTCGTTATGGTCCCCCATGTTCCCTGTTTCTTCTTCTTCGTTATGGTCCCCCATGTTCCCTGTTTCTTCTTCTTCTAATACTTCAGATGAGGGCTGTACCCCACACCCTTGTCTTCTCGTCATTCAATCAACCACAAGCTGGCAAGATTAGAGCTCTAAAACCACCGTAATAACCCTAGCGTTTCTAAGGGCCTAAGCAAACCAGTGAACAATTGAATTTGTGCAATTTTTCCACACAGTACTTTACCATAACCAGTCTTGAATAACACCAGTAATTGTTGCACAGTAACAATAGCAGAAAAGATACCAACCTTCAGTGATATTTAAACCAGCAAGGACAGTATCCAAAAGCAGTGTCTAAAACCAGTAGTAACAGTATCCAAGTAGTATCTATACTAACAGTAAACAGTGTTCCAAAAATCAATAGCCAACAGTATCCAGTCTGGCAGTAAGAGTATCCAAACCAGCAGAAAACCCTCTTAAGAGGCTGCTGTCCAATAATAATAATTATAATACCAGTAATACCAATCACCAACAATTTGCAGCAGCAGTTTTTAAAACAGAAGTGTATCTAAGTTAACCCTAGCCTCTACCATAGCATTGAACAATTAAACCTATGATTAAAAGACTCCTGGCTGAGCTCCAACTCTCCCAAAATGCTCTGGTTGTCCTTCTGTCAACTCTAATGGCCCTCCGTCTGCACTTTCCAGGTTGTTATAGGGTTCGGCCCTTCCTATAGCTGCTGGAACAAGCCTGTAACAGATGGCGGCATCCTTCTTGCAGCTGTATCGTTCTCCATGGCTCCTCTGCCAGATTTCCCCACACATGCACCTTTAGTAATTGACTTGTTGTAGCTGGTAATAAGTAGAGGTTGAGCTAGGATGAGGTTTTAACCCACCGAAACTCAACAGAGAAGGGGTTAAACAACCCTCAAAGGACTGAGGCAGCTGCCTCCCAAATCCAAGACAGAAAAACACCTTAATCCAAGTCATGTCTATCCAAATGAGCCTCTCCTTTACTTATTTCATCTCCCTTAGCTCCATTTCCTTGTTTTGTGGGTGACTTTCTCTTAAGGTAGGTCGGCCCTCCTTGTTTTAAGGCCAACGCAATCCTCTAAGGGCAAATTGGTGACCCACGGCTCCCCTTTCCTTGGGGACTATGGCCTACGGGGAGCCCCCTCAGCCAATGCGTCCCCCTTTGATGGGTTCAAAGGGGAGGGGATATGACATATTCCTTAGAACCAACATTCAGTAATCATTGTTCTAACAACTCTCATAGATCCATCTTATCCCTGAATCTATTGGCTCTTTCTTTTTTTTGACAACAAATGTTGGACATCAAATTTTTCCCGTTTTATTTTATTGATTTTATCCACGTACGTCACCCTAAGTTGTAGGAGCACCTCACTTTTCTTGGTGCAATCAACAATGTTGCCTCCCATGACTAACACTAAATCATAATAAAGCAATCGTCAAATCAATCACTGATGCTTATTCATTGTCTTACTTGAAATATTCCTTGGAATTAGCATCCAATAATCATTATTTAACAATGAAAAAAACATTGATCGTTTCTCAAGTGGTTGTAAGCAGCATATATGATGCTAATATATACAATATCTTGTTCATAGTCACCCACGTCTATGCTCAACATAAGGCAAATCACAGCTTCTTACAATTGCCTTGCACTGAAGATCAATGTAGAATTCCTTGGTTATTGCAAATTTTGTGTTCCAGGGGGTACCGCAATCCTATGATTATAATGTTCTACTATCAGCAAGAAGATAGTTGCTGATCTAGCAATGCTTCAATAACAAAGTGTTTTAGAGAAGGGTGGCTTGTAGTCTACTTGATTAAAGGGTTAACTGTATTAATATACATCATGGATACTCTGATAACAAAATGAATAAATAATTAGTCTATGAAGAATAGACACAAGCGAAATATCATATCCTCTAGAAATGGGCACAAGAGTCGTTCATGGAAATACTCTCCCGCTCGGGTAAATTTATTTTCTGGGCCAAACCAATGATTGATAAGGGTTACAAAAAAATATAAGCTTGTGGATGAGGCCAGATGTAAGATCTAAGTGATTTCCACACGACTCGGCTACAACATCTAGTTGAAGAAGGGTGATTCTGCATATTGTTAAACCTTGAATATAAAAAGCAAATGAAAGCAAAGAAGGTTGGAAACTTGAAATGTAGAGCTGCGGAGTCTAGGTGTTACTGTCTTTCTTAAGAAATTATCAAGGTCAATCGTAACGTGACATCATAACTACCGGTGACAAAATATTTCCCTTTCCTGGAAGGATGACCATCCGGTTGATTTGAAGTGCAATATAGTTGCATCAACATGCCCACCCAAACCTCCCACATGCATCTTTACTTAACCATTTCGGCCTGGGTGATTTGGAAAGTGCCAACGGTCAGTGCGACTGTCATAACCAGCTAAACTGTAAGGATAAAACTGTAACGATAAAAACACTTAAGACGCCTATGCACACTTCCCAAGCACAGTGAGAACATGGGTACCTAATAAGGATGGAATTACATTTGAACCCTAAGCTTTCCCCACTCAAAATCAAAATGAATGGATGCAACAATTCCACAACAATGTGCAGTGCAATACATTGTGAGATAACCATTCGACTTCTGATGTGTTATTGTTTTTTATAGATCATGCACAGACTAGCCCACATACCAAGAAGTCCACAGCAATGATTAGGGACTAGGGTTGGGCGGCCCACAAATCTATTTTTCTGATATTCACATACCCAACTAATCTATACAATGGAAACAACAACGAGAGATCTTAAATATGTGTATTGCTACACAAAAATGCAATTTGGAGAGCCAAAGTGGGATTGATACCCGAGAGAAGTCGATGACGATGTAGAGATAACGGATCAATCCTCGCTGAATGTTTGAAGCCGCAGCAGCAGCAGATTGCAGGCGGCGTCTGTATTGACGCTGTTGCTGCTGCTGCTGTTTCTTGTCCAAGTTGAGGAGACCCTCCTCGTCCTCCTGCAGGGTCTCCCATGACCTCTCGTCCGCGTATGCTCTCTCCCACGCCTCCTGCTCCTTCCCTGCCTCCTCCCCGTCCTCCTCCTCCTCTTCCTCCTCCTCTCCGTGCTCCCCCCTCTTCTTCTTGTTTCCCTTCTCCATCATTCTCTGTTCTGCTATGCTCTGCTCTGGTCTTCTTCTGCCCCACTGACTACTACTAATTATGTTCTCTGATGATGTATATATGCATGTTCTCTCTCTTAACGAACTAACTTCCCACCGAGGGGCTTCAAGGCCGACCCATCAGCTTTCTTGAGTTGTGGAGTGGGTTTTATTGTCGCAAAAAGTTCGCGTTAGGTTTGAACGAGTAAACTACGAGTTGGCTTAGTCCTATATTTTTAAAATTTTATATTTTTTCATAAAAATGATTTTGAAAATAAAAAGTATGGACGGGTTGTTACCCATAGCGTTCTTGAGTTGTGGAGTGGGTTTTATTGTTAGAAAAAGTACATGATAGATTTGTAAATTTATTTATTAAGATTATAAAATCTATCCTAACTTAGTTGTTAATTGGCAACTAGGAGAATTATCATTACTTGTTCATCATTGTAAGCTAACTCATCATCATTATTTAACGAAAATCACACCCTTTAAAATAACTTGTTGGTGGTCCATAAGGGGGTAGACTTTCATTCTTATGAGATGTCTCTTGGTCTTGGGCCATGAACCTATTTCCTTATATTTGAGGAAGACAAGCTCTTAGTCGATTAAAAGTTGTCTTAGGTCTTACTCTAGGACCAAAAGGTGATTTCTACCTAGATAGTTTATACAACAGGGTCATGTGCTCTCTAGTAGCATCTAGTCTTAGTCTCAAACATGAAACCATATACTACCCCGTGTTGCAATTAACCTCTTGCCCATTAGATACCTGATAAACTACATGTTGGCTTAGTTATATATTTTAATACCATTTTTTTTTCTTAAAAATAATTTTGAAAAAAAAAATAATAAATAGAGTAATACACATTTCAATACACAAATAGGATGTTGGGAATTTTAGAATAATTTCAACAATTTTAAAGTCTCATCTCCTTTAGTGTGTTATTTCATTTTACATTGGTTGTGAAGTATGGTCCATGTGTATTAGTATATAAGTCCCAAGATACCATGATTTTTATTGCAATGGGGTTGGCCACAAAGGTATTGGTCCTTCTACTAACAAAATAATTGATTGGTTATGGGATGAATATGCATGCTTGCTCGACTCCTTCCTCCTCCTCTTTAGGGCATGTTTTTGTTTTGTGTGTTGTGCAATTTTCCTCCTCTATGGGACATGTTTTTGTTTTGTGTGTTGTCAATTGGGTCTAGCCTGTGTGGTTGTGGGATGGAGTGTCATCCTCCACACCCAAGTTCTATTCTTGTAAGTGACATGTTGAGCTCACTATGAACGTATTATTGCAATGGCTTTGAGCCCCCATTGTTGACGACCTTGTGCTCTAAAGAATATAGTGTTTACCCTGGGTACCATCCTCTAAATGAGGGGAAGTACCTAGGGGTTTTCCCCGGGCGTTATATCTTGGAAAAAAAATGTTTTTTTTTTTTCCTCTATGGGGCATGTTGTGTAGATGTGTGTGAATAGTAAATAATGTTATCCCTTCTCCTATATGGCATGTGTTGTGTGGGTTTCTTATGTGAATAATAAACAAGGCTCCGAAACATTCTACATTTTCAACATTTTTTTATTTGCCATCACCAGAATCTAATCAAACATTCTTTTCTAAAATTGCAATTTTGGATGGATGAAATTGTTGTTTTTAATGCATAAATGGAGTCAACACCCTCAAATACCTTTATTGCAACTGGATTGTGCAACGTTGACATCTAATATATACAATTCCATCAATTTAAAATGATTGTTGTTAAATTTTAGGCCCAAAATACCAATCTCCCTTCTCGTTATTTTGAATGAGTGGGAAATGGTCAATTTGTGGCACATTTAGACTACTGCAATAATAAATACTACTCTTAATCCTCCTCTATGGGATGTGTTGTGTGGGTGAACAATAAATAGTGGTGTCCTTTCTCTTCTATAAGATGTGTTGTGTGACAATGTGGGCGTGTTATGTGACAATGTGGGTGTGTTGTGTAAAAAAATTGTGTTGTTCATTCTCCTCTATGGGACATGTTGTGTAGGTGTGTGAGAGAGAGAAATAAATAGTGCTCTCCTCTCATATAAGTCATGTTATGTGGGTGGCGTGAACAATAAATAGGACAAGAAAGAGTGGGATATGTCATTTTTTATCTAAGACTTCAACAATTTCCTCTCTATTACTACCTCTTACCACCACTTTATGAAATATAGGACTCTCTTTGTTTATTAAACATTTTTATTTGTGGTTGATGAGATATGAAACCCCAACTTTACATTAATGTAACACAAGTACCCACTTTAACATGGGAAGAGAGATTTGAACCTTGTACCTTCCATGTAAATGAAACAAGGTTGAATCTTGGTAAAATAACAAAGATCAAATTTCTCTTACATCTAAGAATGGATACCAACAATGTAGTGAAAATGTGAGCTTTGAAAATAAATCTAAACATATTAAATAGTTACACTAATTCCAAATTAATCTTACATACAATGAATGTTGCATTTAGATTTATGAAATATTTGCATGGTGGATTGAAAATGTATTATTAATGCTTAATAAAAGTGCAAGGTTCAAATCTCATCCTCCCTTGTTAAAGTTTGTAGTTCCTTGTAAATTAATCAAGTGTAAATTTTTCTAATTAAAAAAGTTGTTATATATAAATTGATTAATTTTAAGAAGGTTGAGGTCATAGATAGATGAAAAAATCAAATATTTTAAAATGATCATTTTTACACTCATTAATAAATCTTTAAAAGGAGTGTTGTTTTTATAGATGAGATAAACACAATGACTAATATTGATAGAGCTTATTACATTGCTAAAGGAAAAAATTACAATCCTCGTGGCCAAAGTTGTAGATATGGGTATGATCTAAGAGAATGAATTAAGGGAAAGCATGGATTAGTGAGAAACAAAGAGAATTAAGGCTTGGGTAGCTAATAAGAATATGAAGGTCAAACTGAGAACCCAGAGTATCCATCTCACGAGATTGGAATTCAAGGTTGAAAATCTAGAAGAAAAGATTGAGCATCAAGAGCGGGGCCTCGAGGCTAGTGAGTGGGAAGAAGTCAAGGGCCATGGTGGTTGTGACACTTATGGCATAGCCAAGCTCAATGAGACCAAGGAACAAGTTGAAGGAGAAGAGAAGGAGGAGGATTGTCTATGTTGGCAATAACAGAGTAGTATTGACAAGCATTGAGGAGGTAAGAAACCTAATAATTTTGATGCAGTTCATTACCCTCTTTGTCAAAGCAATTATTGTTAATAACTTTGAAATTCCGTGTTTTAGCTAAAGAATTCAAGGCGGCAAGTCTATATACCCCATTTTGAAACTAGCAAATCTCAACATAAACTTATTGGCATTTTGATTAATATGCAAGATCAAAGTTTGATAACATGAGCATACTACTTAATCCTTAAACATTGTGTTTAAAAACTCAAGCATGTGTTTACATGAATTATCAATGTTTATGGAAAATTGTTTATATGTAGAAGTTTGTGTAATTTCAAGATGTCGAGAACCATTGTGTATCGAAAGTTTCTCTTGATTTTTTCCTCATATCTACCTTTGGGAGGATGCAAGGACTTCCCTTTGTATAGTAAAGGCAAGGTCTTGAAGTTCTTGTCACAACTTTTCTTAGGGAGGAACAAGAACAACAATCAATAATGATTGCTCATGTTCTCCTCCTAATAGTTAGATACTACCACAATTGTTATTTGATGATCTTGCTTGGGGTAGGACTTCTTGAAGTTGGATTTGGCCTACTATCTATTTCAAGAAGTCCTACCATGAGGAAAGCTTTGTTGGCTCAATACTTTTCTTGCTCTTGGTGTTTTTTACATTATTGCATCCACTCAAAGCCCATTTTATATCAAACATGCACAATTAAGCACCAACATTAAATAACTAGTTGACCCTTTGAGATAACAGCATTGGTAAATATAACAATGTTAAAACAAATAGGCCAAGAGGAACCATAGCAATGTCGCAACCCAAAATCACTGCAAAAACAAGTTAATATATAAGGAGTGGTGATTGAGGTTACCGAGTTTGCAAACTAGTAGTGCAATTGAGTTGTTTTTTGTGCAAGATTAGATGGTAGATGGGAGTGCATCTGACATCGAATGGGATTACATGTGTCATGCCTTGCCTTACCTTTAATTTCTTTCTCTAGAGTATGCATCCCCTTCTTTTGTCTAGGATATTCTATCTCCTAATGCCCCTTCCCTTATCCCCGCAACTTCAAACTCCTCGTCTTTACATCGCAATCCTTTTGTTAAAATTAGTATTGGTGAAACACCATTTATGTTAGTCTATGGAAAATAAGCTATAATGCATATTAAGTTTGACATCACCTCCTTACAGTTGGATTTTCAAATTAAAGAATTAAATATCAATTGTGTTTGTTTTATTTGACCTGGTATCAATCATGCCTATGTTGATTTCATCGATTTCCTTCCATTTTTCTTGTTTTCTCACTTTCTCTTGATTGAATTGACCAAATCAAATTCCCTAATTATTTATGAAAGAATTTTGGGAAGATTATCATTATGATACTTAGTTGTTATGTAAATTTGTCAATGTTCATCGAGTCATTAAACATACGCAATAACGAATAATAAGTGTGGAAGTTGATGCATTGATTCAAGTTCCAAACAATTGAATTTTTGTGAGTACGAGTTCTCAACAAGTGTTGAAAAACTCTTTTACCATGGATTCTTTATGTTTCCCATGCTTCATTCCTTGTTGTAGAATTCGGGTATTGTGTTTCCTAGTGACCATTGTGTTTTTCAATGACAATTTTGCTTGTTAATCAAATATGTTCCATTCCACAATCATCTACTCATGTTACAGATTTCTTCAATCAATGACATTTTCATATTTTGAAATCTTAGTTCACTATTATGTAAAATTGGAAATTTTGAATTTTAGTCTTAAAAATCAGCCCACCTCGTGGAATCTCCGATGTATTTTTTAATCATAAAGTGTTATAATTTATTCTCAAAATCCAAATTATGGACATGTTTCGAATTATTTTGAAGAGCCTAGCCCAAACTTTACTCGTGAATATAGCAATTGATGTTGACTTGTTTATCATTTAATGATTTCATCTTCAAAACATTTGGTTAATCTAGGTTCTACAACCTAGTTCATTTTTGAAATACCAAGAAATTGTTTTGAGATAGCATGAGAGAGCATGGTGCCTTCACGATCATGTGGTGTTGGTATAGTCATGGTGATGTTTCAACTCTCATTTTGTATCATTGATGACATTTTTGGGCATTTTTGTTATAGCTATATTTGCCACCATGTGGGCTCATAGAGGACCCACTTAGGAGGGGTATTGGAGTATACATGCACATTTACCTAAATCATCACTTTTCCCATGTTCTATAGTCCATGTATGAGGGTGCATTTGGTCTCACTTAGTCCAAGATTGATCCAAGTGGATCTAGGAACGCTAAAAAATTGGTTGTCTCAAATGCTAATGAAAATGACCCCATTGCATAGATCTTGACGAGAGCTTTTCCAACGCAATTTGAACGGCCTCAAATAGACATCGTATGAAGAAGTTATGTCCTTTCAGAGTTTTGAAAAAAACAAGACAAATGGCAAAAGGGGGTGCCATATGGCATCACCAGGAGGCGACATGTGGCACTATACAGACACTATACGGATGACACGTGGTAGGTATGGTGCTGACATGGAACTATACAGTCATGACACATGTCAAGTATGAAGTGACATGGCATCACTTAAAGGATGACACATGGCAATACATCAGGTGATGTGGCAGTACAACAGGTTGACATGTGGCAGTGCAAAGATGATGTGGTAGATGACAGGTGGCATCGTATAGATGACGTGGAAAGCACAGTTATGATGTGGCAGGTGACTGGACCGACGACGAGGCAGGTGACTGGGTGTACAGTGGCAATGACATGGGCCAATCAGAAAGTGCCACGTGGCACTCTCTGATTGGCCAATATTGGCTAAGGGGTATCAAAAATTTGTTGGGCTTAGTAGGGTTTGTACCCGTGACCTCGATGGAGATATTCCAATGGTCTAACCAATTTGGCTAACCAAATAATCGAATATTCCAATGGACGATTTAATATTTAAATTGTATTGAACAATATATGTCATTAATAGAGCATTAGTTGGAGTCGACCCCGCGACCTCCAGACCAACCCAACCACTTAACATTATACTCTGACCAACGCGCCAACAATGCTCCTTATTAAATGACCACAAGTATATTTGAATTTTTGTTTAGATAAATGCCCATTCGAGCATAGAGGGGGTCAGGTGGGGTTCGACGCTCCAACTTCCCCTATCTAAACTAGGCACTTGATCCAATGCAGGACATAGGGATTTTCATGCTAAAGAGGAGAGTGGACTTGCATTGGAATGTGTGCAAGGAGATATTGTATATTTTGGTTTTGCATCATTTTTTGTGCCATAGAGCTCTTTGAGAGAAGTATAGAGTGTTTATAGTTAAAAGCTTCATTTTTCCAAGAGGAAGTTGATTTTGACACTCATATCTGAGTTTGAGCAGCAGATAAGAAGGTCGTTGTAAAAACACAAGTTAGAGTCATTATTGTATCAAGAATTTGAGCATTAATAGAGAGGTATCTCATTTGGAAGTAGACCTGGAGATGTAGCCCAAGATGGGTGAACTCTATTAACAACTTGTGTAATGTGCCTTGTTCTTGTTATTTCTATTTCACTCAATTTCTCACAAGTTGATTATCAGTTAATGAGATTTTGGATAAGTAAGGGAATTCACATGTTTATTTGCAAATAGTCAAGACGATCATAATTTTTCGAATCAAGTTGGATGTTAGTGTATGTTTAAGAATGAAATTAACATCTAAGGATTTTAGGATCAAGTTGGTATCATAGTTGGTTTTACAAGTGTTTGCAAGTGAATACTTACGAGGTCCAAGTCCAAGCTAGGTGAAGGCACACTTGAAGACTTCAACTCGGAAATTCAAAGAGAATTTTGAAAATAAGGAATGGCATTTGAAGAAGGAGAAGATCTTAAAATAAGCTTTGAGGCTTTGACAAAGGCTTTTCTCAAGATGAAGACAATGGTGGAAGAGTCGATCCATAAGGTTTAAGGAGGAGTCAAAAAATCTGTAAACAACTGAAGGAGAAGGAGGAGGTGAAGGACCTCTAGAGCCCTTTTATCCCCATCATCATCATCATCTTCTGATGATAGTGAACATTCTTCTCATAAGAAAAAGTCTCTTCATTCTCATGATTTTCCTTTATTAAAGTTAGATGTAAAGTTTGATTTGTTGATTTATGATGGAGAATTGAATGCAGAGAAGTTGGACAATTGGATCAAACAAACTGAAGTATATTGTAGGGTATAAAAAATTGTGGATGACGCTGCAAAAATATAGTTGGCTACTCTTCATCTAGGTGGCACAACCTTGATATGGTGGGAGAGTAAGACACAAATTGATCTCGTCCAACAAGGTAAAGTAATTTCTTCTTATGATGAATTTACTGCTACATTAAGAAAACAATTTTATCCACTAGCTTACGTACAAACAACAATAATAGATTGGCAACATCTAAGACAAGGAAAAGGGAAAAATGTTCAAGTATATACGCATGAATTTAAGAAGAAAGCTTTGTCTTTGGGAATTCCATTATAGACTCGTGAGACTCTTCTTAAATATATTGGTGGTATGCATTCATATTTTTGGCATACTATATTGATGTTTAATCCTACTAATATTGACGAAGTGTCAGTACTAGCTACTCATCTTGAAACTAGCAAGGGAAAACACGTGTTTGAAGATAAGAAGCCACACAAGTTCGAGAAGCAGCCGAAGGGCAAAAGGAAAAGTAAGAATTCAGCTACAATGAAGAAATCTTAAGAGAGACCTACATGTTCTCACTGCAAGAGGAAAGGACACGAGGAGGCAAAGTGTTGGAAGTTGCATCTAGAATTTCGACCAAAGAAGTTCCAGGATAGGGGAAAACAAAAGGCTACTACAATAGCTCAACAAGATATGGGATCGGATTCAGGAGATGAAACTAAAATCACAACAATAGGAAGTAAAGGTATATCTACTACTAGTTCTAGTTCTTTGGTTCAATCTGCTAAATTGGAAAGTGTTCTTAATCAAAAGAAACAAAGTGAGTTTTTCCATGTAAGGGTTATAATGAAGCATACAAAGGTAGATACTTTGTTTGATAGTGGATCTCAAGTTAATTTAATTTTTGAAGCAATTGTTAAGAAGTTGGCTTTAAAGGCCACACCTCATGTGAAACCATATTCATTGGGTGTGGGAGGATGCTAGGTTGCAAGTAACTAAACAGTGTAAAATCATATTTGCAATTACTTCCAAGTTCTTTGATGAGGTTGAGTTGGATGTAGTACCGCTTGACATTTGCGGTATTGTCTTGGGTAGTCCATATTTATTTGTTACGAAATCCATATTCTATCATGAAGAGAACAAATATCACCTTTTCAAAGATGAGATTGAATATATTGTTAGAGCTCATCATATTAAAACTAGTTTCTTTCGTGAGCACAAGACAAATGAAGAGACTTGTAAATGCTAGTAAATCTTTTTTTCTCATGATGGTGAAGCAAGAAAAGAAATATATATGAGATGCTTTTTCAGGTTGTAACCCATGTCATAGTAGGAATTGGTAAAGATTATTTCTAATTATGACAAGCTATTTCAAGAACCTACAGGGTTGCCTCCTAAGAGGAAGGTTGAACATGAAATTGATTTGCAACAAGATGCTCCTCTTCCTAATATTGGTGTGAAACATGTCTTTCAGTGGGGAGGCAAGTAGTAGAAATCTGTCAAGACATTGAAAGAGAAAATAAGTATTGCACCAATTTTGGCTCTGTCGGATCTGCAACATCCATTTGAAATACAAACTGATGTAAGCGGTTATGCCATGGGAGTCGTCTTGATGCAACAAGGTAAACCTATTTGTTACCATTCTGAAACTTTTACTCAAGCAGTAATTAACTATCTAACAGATGATAAAGAATTGTATGCTTTGGTACAAAGTGTGAAAAAATGAAAGCATTACTTAATGGGGAAGGAAACAATAGTTCACACAGATCATGAACCATTGCAGTGTTTGCAATCACAAACCAAGCTACAACAATCATGACACTTTCGATGGATGGGTTTCTTACAACAATTTCATTTGGCAATTAAGTATAAGAAGGGTATTCAAAATAAGGTTGCAAGTATGTTATCAATACCAATGGTCAATGCATCTACAATATTAAGGCATAATTCTCTAACTCATGAAAGTTTTGTTGAACAATATGTTAGAGATGATGACTTTAAGGATGTGTATGAAACACTAACTCATGGAAATCAAAGTGAAGAATTGGATTATCATTTGCACGATAATTTATTATATCATCTTGGAAAGCTTTGTATACCCAGGGATGAAAGAGAAAATGTAATCAGGGAAGCCCATACATCACTCATTTCTAGTCACTTTGGGGTAGAAAATATAGTAGCATGATTGTAAAGATATTGTTAATGGCCTCAAATGAATGAAACAGTTTCCAAGTATGTAAACTGGTGTGTTTTGTGTGCCACAAGTAAGCCTAGCAATAGAAAGTTGTGGTTATATACACCACTTCCAGTACCTTCTCAACCATGGGAAAGTGTGTCCATGGATTTTGTAGGAGGTTTGTTGATGTCCAAAACAGGTCTTGATTACTTGTATGTCATGGTGGATAGGTTCAATAAGACATGTATCTTAATGCCTTGCAAGAAGCAAGTCACAGCTGAACAAACAACACAATTGTTCTTTGTTAATGTTTGGGTTTATTTTGGGCTGCCTACATCTATTGTATCTAATTGAGACTCTCAATTCTTTGTGAGGTTTTTGTCTAGTTTGTGGGAGTTAATGGACACTAAATTAAAGAAGAGCATTGCATTTCATCTGCAGACAAATGGACAAACAAAGGTGGTCAATAAGACAGTGGTACATTTGTTATGAGGGTACTGCAGTAAACATCCTAAGTTGTGGGATGAATAGTTACACTATGTACAACATGCCTATAATCGTGTCATGCATTCTTCTACTCAGAGATATCCTTTTGAAACATGTTTGGGATACTTTCCTAAATCACCTATGGATTTTTCTTTTGAAGAAGCGAGCAAAGAGGATGGACAAGATGATGCTGACAAAGATAAAAGATTCATTTAGAAGATCCAACAGGTACATCAGGCAGTACAAGAACAATTGGAGAAGAGCCAAGCCAAGTATGATATGGATTTAGGAGCGGAACGAACTAATTAACATAATGAATACAATAAACACAAAGATAGGAAGAATAACACAAATATCCAGTGAACAATATCTTCTATTAATAATGAAATAGGCTGAAACTGTAAAACTGCAGAACTGAAACTTGCTCAAATGGTGGTAGCTATCTCTGAGAAGAGATGTGGCTGCTACGCGCTTTCGTCTGAGCAGAATGTATTATAATGAGGCTCTAGAGGGCCTTTACATATTACTCATGAATGCCAAAACCCTAGACATCCAAAAACCTAACCCTAGAAGGTGAAGCGCCAAAAGTCACATGGGCCCTATAGGTAAGTTGGTGTAATTTGGTACGTCAACTTCCTAGGGTCGTAACTTTTGCATACGACCTCTATTTTAGGTGCGTTATAGCCCGTTGGAAAGGTCTTTCAGAGAACTACACATTCTGTCGCTAGACTCTAACTCTGTCTACAGTTTCACTGTGGCGAGTCAAGAAAACAACGTTTAGGGCCCCAAAATAGCCTTGGAAGTACAACAAGATGCATTGACATGAAAACATGCAAAATAAGCCAGTTGGATTAGGCAAGAGGCCATCTGTATCCACTTGGAGAATGTGTGAGGATTCAGACAACCCCAGAAGTGTAGAACTCACAATTATAAAGCAGTACAGAAAGACGTGTTGAATAAAAAACGGATAATAAGAGCCAGTTGGAATAGGTGGGTGGCCACCAATATTCACCTGGATCAATCCTCCCCCCTTAGGAAGAAATGGTCTCCATTGCATTGAGTTCCTCCATCAGGTGAGGAAACTTCTATTGGATTTGGCTCCGGGTGAGCCACTTGCCTTGGTGTAGGAGTTGCCCTGCCTTGACAACCCGATAAAGTTGGATCCACTGTTGGCGAGTGCCCTTGATCTGTGTGTCCACTATATGATCGGCGGATGCTTGTTCCATGTAGTCAGGGTTGAGCTCTATTGGTTTCAATTGTTCAATGATCTCAGAGGTGTCCAATAATGGTGGAAAATATGGCCGAAGGAGGTCCACGTTGAATATTGGATGCAGACCAAGGAAGGGTGGAGTGTCGAGATCAAAAGCATTGCTACCCACATCCTTGGTGATAGTGTAAGGTCCATAATGAAGTGGGCAAAGATTCTGATGGGGCCCAACAAGATGCTCCTTCTGCAAATGTAACCAGACTTTGTCGCCAACCTGAAATTGGTGTGGTACCATGAGTTTATCATGGTGTTGCTTGTACTTAGCATTGGATTTATGCAAAGTCTCCTGAACCTGTTGGCAGATGTGTTGAATCTGTTCAATGAATCTGGTGGCTTTGTTGACTGCAGACTGATCAGGAGAAGAGTCTGTCTGTGTTGTTGCAAGAGGAAGTGCAACATCAATGGGTCCCAAGGGTTGGAATCCCAGACCCACTTGAAATGGGCTATGGCCGGTAGAACAATGGAGATCCCTGTTGTAACTATGTTGGACATATGGGAGACTCTCGTCCCATGTACGAAGATGCTTAGAATTTTACATGCACATGATGTGCACAATCATCTAATTGACGACCTCGGTTTGGCCATCGGTTTGGGGGTGGAAAGAAGTGGATTTCATGAGCTTGGTGTCCAACAAAGACCAGAGACTTGACCAAAAGGTGCTAAGGAACCTGCTGTCTCGGTCAGAGATGATGGTCTGTGGTATCCCAAAGTGAACCCAAACTCATTCGAAGAAGAGCTTGGAAGTATCTCTCGCTATGACATTCTTCTTGCAGGCTGTGAGAATGGCCATCTTCGAAAACCGATCAATGACCACAAACACACAGTCTTTTCCATGCTTGGTGGATGACAAACCAGACATGTAATCCATGGAGATGGATTCCCACGGCTTCTCTGGAATAGGAAGAGGGGTGTATAAGCCTTGCTTCTTGATGGTCGACTTGAAAATGGTGCAAGTAGTGCAAGATCCGATATACTTTTTAACGTCCTGTTGAACTTTTGGCCAATAAAAATGTTTATGAAGAATGACCACAGTTTTCTCTACGCCATAATGTCTTGCCACCAGATTGTAGTGGGCTTCCCAAATAAGCTTTGGACGCTCGCTTGTAGGAACACAGAGATGGCCCAAGTGGCATAAGAGTATGTCTTGAATGTGAAAATCAATGACAGTGGCGTCTGTACCCAAGCGTTGATATGTGGTGGTGAAGTCTGGATCTTGCTAGTAAAGTTGGGGCCACTCTGATGTTTCATGTCGACAGGAATGGAGCACAGTGGTAAGTGCAACCACAGGAGGTCGACTGAGGCAGTCAACGACACAATTGGAGATACTTGTATTATACTTGATGTTGAGATGAAACTGTTGCAGGTAGGTGGACCGCTTTTGATGGCGGTCGTTCTGCAATTTCCCCTGTGTCTGTATGAACTGCATAGGCTTGTGATCAATGTGTATGATCGTCTTTGTCCCCAGAATGTAATATTGATGACATGCTTGTACAATGGAATACATTTCCCTGTCACAGGTGGGGTATTTTCGGACAGTATCGGAGAGCGTCTCACTATGGTATGCCACCGAATGCCCGTGCTAAGTGAGAACTACGCCCATAGCATAGTCAGATGCATCAGTCTCAATCTCAAATGGTTGTTGCAAATCAGGCAAGGAGAGGACTAGAGCTGAGCACAAACGATGTTTCAGATCTTTGAATGCTCATTGTTGCTCCTTCCCCCACACGAATTTGGCCCTACCACCACCCTTGGTCACCTGGTTGGGGGCCCATGCAATATGGGAGAATCCCAACATGAACTGTCGGTAAAAATTGGTGAGTCCCAAGAAGCTCTGAAGCTCGGTCAGTGTGGTTGGGGCAAGCCAGTCACGAATGACTTGGATATTAGTTGGATCGACGTGTACCCCATGCTCATCAACAATGTAGCCCATGTATATGACCATGTTCATGCCAAAAGAGCATTTTTCCAAGTTGGCATAAAGCTTGAGCTGCTGCAGAGTGCTCAAAACCTGTTGAATATGCCGCATGTGCTCCTCCCACGTTTTGTTGAAGATGACGATGTCATCCAAATATACTACCACAAAGGAGTTGGTGAAGGGTCTCAATACATCGTCCATCGACCACATGAAAGTGGCTGATGCATTTGTTAATCCAAAGGGCATGACTAGCCATTCGTAGAGACCTTCTTTAGACTTGAAGGTTGTCTTCCAGACATCAGTTGGTTCGATGGGAACCTGGTGGTAGCCACACTTTAGGTCAATCTTGCTAAAGAATTTCCCCCCCTTTAGTTGGTCAAGAAGGTCATCAATCATGGGAATGGGGTAGCGGTTCCTGACTGTGATTTTGTTCAAGGCTCTGTAATCGATGCAGAGTCACCAAGTCTCGTCCTTCTTCTACACCAGTACAATCGGGCTTCCACAAGGGGAGGAGTTGGGTCTGATGTGCCCCTTTTGAAGCAGCTCTTGGATCTATCACCTAATTTTGTCATTCTCCATCGCCGAGCGTCGATAGACTAGTCCATTAGGTAGAGGTGTGTCGGGGGTTAGATCAATCGGATTCTTGACTTGGAAGTGTGTCGGTACTCCTGTAGGTGAGACAAAGATGTCTCTGTATTCTTCCATGATCCCATCCACTCGCTTCTACTACAAAGAGAGGCATTGTTTAGAGGCCACGGATGTGGCGACGACCTTCTACTTACTATGAGCACAGATAAAAAAGAAGACAAACTTCTCGGTTTGTGAAATGACCTTACTGCATTGCTTAGCAGAGATTAAAGAAATAACAGTAGGTGGTGCCACCTTTGGGATCTTATACAATTGTCTACCCAAAGTAATAATAACACTGCGGGGTCTAGACTCATACACAACATGACGCTTCCACAAATATGGTTGTCCTAAAAGAACATCACAAACTTCAAGGGGAGCAATATCACACAGTACCTCATCTTTGAAAGGCTTGATGTTGTAGGAAAGACGACATTGTTGGCTGACACTGAGATCTCTTCCTTCACGAAGCCAGCCGATGGTGTAGGGTTGTGGGTGCGGTGTTGTTGGCAGGTTCAGTTGCTTGACGACCTTTGCTGAAATCAAGTTCTTCTGACTATCGTTGTCGACAATGAAATGAATCGGAGGCCCCTTGACCCACATCTGCGAGTGAAAGAGGTGTTCCACTTCCTCTGGTTCGCTTGGCCAGACTTTGGTGGTAGCGACCGTGGCACTGGGTTCAACATCGATAATTTGCTTCCCTCCTTCAGGATTTGACTCGGAATCATAATCGACCTCTGACTTGGAACCCTTCATCTCGACCACTAGGGACTGCTTGGAGCGACATTTGTCAGTGTTGTGCCAAGGACTTTTATGGTACTCACACCATTTCCACGTGTCCTTCTTCATCTTCTCATTACCCTTCTTGTGTTGCGGCTTTGATGGATTGTCCTAAGGGCGACGATCTCGATTCGGTCCCTGTTGTGTGGGTTGGGGCTACATTTTCCCTGCTTCGGCTGTGAGGGGTTTGGAGATCCAAATTCTCGTCGTTTCTGCTTAAATTTCTGCTCAATCTTAACAACATATCTATAAGCTTTGCCCAATGAGGCAATGTACAAGAACTCCATTTCTGTTTCAATGTATCTATGCAAAAAACCACGGTATTTGAGCACCAGATTACGCTCAAAATCTTTGATACCCAATTTGGTGCGTAGGGTATGGAAAATATTGGTGAAGTCTGGTATGGTTTGGTCCCTTTCTTGACGTAGGGTGGTCCATCTGGTGTACTGGTCCTCGTAGATTCCGACAGGGTACTATTGTTCTTTAATGGCGTCCCGGAAGGAATCCCATGTAGGGGCCACCACAAAAATTGTAGATTCCTCCACGGCCCTTTGCTCAGAGTAAGTATCCCACCAGTATTTAACACGGGGAACGACCTTGAGGAGTGAAAAAGTGATCTTTTTCCGATCGAAAAAATTGTGGACCGAAAAATATCCTTCGAGCAGATTCAACCATTTATATACAACATCCACATCTATTAGTCCTTCAAATAATGGAATATCAAAATTTACCTGTACCTTGAAGGGGGTTGCATGGCCACCCGATGAAGATGCTTCTTCTGTGGGCAACTGTTGAAGGATCTGCATGAAGTTGTCCATCATTTCATTCCTTTGTCGCGCTAGGGCTTCCTCAAGCAACATTTTAATAGGATCTCCTGCTCCATCATCTTTCTTTTCATCTCCCATGGGTTGTTGTCGGGCTCGACACGATCGATCTTGTAATGGTTCGATTGGTTCAATTCCCAACTTCTTGTACCCAACCCTTGTTTGGGACATGCACAAAGAAAAATAAATGAAGAGCAGACCGCTCTGATACCACTGATATGGATTTAGGAGTGGAATGAACTGATTAACATATTGAATACAATAAACACAGAGATAGGAAGAATAACACAAATATCTAGTGAACAATATCTTCTATTAAATAATGAAATAGGCTGAAACTGTAAAACTGTAGAACTGAAACTTGCTTGAATGGTGGTAGTTATCTCTTAGAAGATATGTGGCTGCTACGTGCATTCGTCTGAGAAGAATGGATTACAATGAGGCTCTAGAGGGCCTTTACATATTACTCATGAATTCCAAAACCCTAGACATCCAAAAACCTAACCCTAGAAGGTGAAACGCCAAAAGTCATGTGGTCCCTATGGGTAAGTTGGTGTAATTTGGAACCTCAACTTTCGAGGGTCGTAACTTTTGCATTCGACCTCCGTTTTGAGGCGCGTGATAGCCCGTTGGAAAGGTCTTTCAGAGAAATACACATTCCACCATCAGACTTTGACTCTGTTTATAATCTAACTATGGCGAGTAAAGAAAACAATGATTAGGGCCCCAAAACAGCCCTAGAAGTACAACAAGATGTGTTGACATGAAGACATACAAAATAAGCCAGTTGGATTAGGCAAGAGGCTACCCGAATCCACCTGTAGATTGTGTGAGGCTTCAGACAACCCCAAAAGTGTAGAACTCACAATTATAAAGCAGTATAGAAAGACGTGCTGAATAAAAAACGGACACTAGGAGCGCCAATTGGAATAGGTGGGTGGCCACCAATATCCACCTGGATCAAAGTACAAGGAAAGGCATGGCAAGCATTGGGTTGATCATCAGTTCCAAGTTGGTGATAAAGTATGGTTATATATCAGCAAGGACAGAATGAAGGGTGAAGGTAAAAAGCTCAAACCAATCAGGTATGGTCCATTTGAGATTGTGGAGAATATTGGTACTAACGCCTATCATTTAGATTTTCCATCTTATATGAAAATGTATTCAGTGGTGAATGTTGAGAATTTAAAACTTTATGAACCTCCTATGATTATGGATAAATATGCAGGTGTTCAGGTTCCGATACTTGATGATTTTGCTCATGAGTACTTAGATAAGCTGCAAGAAGATGTTATTCTTGACAGAAGGATCAAAACTTCGAAATGGGGTGATGTAGAGTATCTTCGAGTTGGTGTTAAAGGGTTAAATCCAAGTAAATCAATTGGACTAGGATCAGGAAAGTGAGGGAGCTTTATCCTCACTTATTTGTTGAGTAATCCAGACTTTTGGTGGTCCAGAGGGATTCCAATAGGGAGGAATGATCCAGGTTGATCTACGAATGCTCAAAACTTGATTGTCTCAAATGCTAATGAAAATGACTACATTGCATAGAGCTCGACGAGATCTTTCTAATGCAATTTGAAAGGCCTCAAACGAACATCGTATAAAGAAGTTATGGCCTTTCAAAGTTTTGGCAAAAACATGACAAATGACAAAAGAAGGTGCCATGTGGCATCACTAGGAGGCAACATGTGGCACTATATGGACATTGTACTAATTACACGTCGAAGATTGAAGTGGCAAGTACGGTGTTGATGTGGAACTGTATGATCGTGACACATGGAAGGTACGATGTTGATGTGGCAAGTACAATAATGATGTGGCATCACTGAAAGAATGACATGTGGTAGTACAATGGGTGATGTGGCGGTGCGAAAGGTTGACACATGGAAGTATGACGTTGACATGGAAGATGACAATTGGCATCGTACAAATGATGTGGCAAGCACATTTGTGATGTGGCAGGTGACTAAACCGGTGACGAGGCAGTTGACTAGGTGTACAATGGAAATGATGTGGTTCAATCAGAAAGTGCCACGTGGCACACTCTGATTGGCCAATATTGTCTAAGGGGTATCAAAAATTTGTTAGGCTCGACGAGGTTTGAACCCGCGACCTCGGTGGAGATATTCCAATGGTCTAACCAATCCGACTAACCAAATAATGAAATATTCCAACAGACAGTTTAATATTTAAATTGTATTGAATTGTATATGTCATAATTAGGGCACCAGTCGGGGTTGACCCCGCAACCTTTGGACCGACCCAACCACTTAACATTATACTCTAACTAATGCACCAACGATTGTCTTTGTTAAAAGACCATGGGTACATTAGAATTTATGTTTAGATAAATGCCCATCCGAGCATATATGGGGTTGGGTGGGGTTCGACCCTTCGATTTCCCCTATTTAAACTAGGCACTTGATCCAATGTAGGACATAGTGATTTGTGTGTTAAAGAGGAGAGAGGAGTTGCATTGGAATGTGTGCAAGGAGATATCGTATATTTTGGTTTTGCATCGGTTTCGTGCCATAGAGCTCTTTGAGAGAATTATAGAGTGTTTACAGTCAAAAGTTTCATTTTTATGAGATGAAGCTGATTTTGACACTCATATCTGAGTTTGAGTAGCAGATAAGAAGGTCATTGTAAAAACACAAGTTAGATTCATTATTGTATCAAGCATTTGAACATTAATAGAGCGGTCTCTCATTTGGAAGCGGACCCAGAGACATATCCCAAGATGGGTGAACTTTGTTAACAACTTGTGTAATGTGCCTTGTTCTTGTTGTTTCTATTTCACTCGGTTTCTTGCAAGTTAGTTTTCAGTTAACGAGATTTTGGAGAAGTAAGGGAATTCACATGTTTATTTGCAAATAGTCAAGACAATCATAATTTTTTCCAATCAGGTTGGATGTCAGTGTATGTTTGAGAGTTAAATTAATGTCTAAGGATTTTTAGATCAAATATATTCTCCATTGGATGAAAATATTCTTCCCATGGACAAGGGCACACCTATTCTCGAGCCATGCTTCAATTACATTAGTGGAGTCCAATCTTGCATGCCATTCTTGGAATCATCACCACAGATTGCATGCCTACCTTGGAATCATCACAAGGAGTGCATGCCTTCCTTGGAATCATCACCCAATCTTGCATGCCTACTTTGGAATCATTACCAAGAGTGCATTCCTTCCTCGGAAACATCACGAGGAGTGCACATTACATGTGCATAAGGCTAGGAGGGCACATTCATTGTGCATGCATGAGTGTAATTCACTCCACTTGTGCATATCTAGTTAACTATTGATTGCATGGCTAGTTAACCAAGACTAGGTAGCAGATTACTATTGTTTTAGTTGGTGCATGTCCTAAGTAAGCTCTAGACACTCAACTATAGATCAATACGGTTTTCCCCATTCTATGATTGTTTGTTCAATTGCATGCTATTGGTTTATTCTTCACTTGGGTAGAATAAAGTAAATATGGCTTCGTTTAAGTTTCCTTAATGCTTAAAAGAGTTGAGCTGGGTATTGTTTGTCTTTTGTGTGTAGGAAGAATGTGTGGGAGATGGAGCTAGATCTCTGGAGTTGCACCAACCAAGATTACTCAAGGACAGCCTTTGAAAACTAGGTCCGTTTTTCCTCTCTTCTAGCATAAGTAGAATTTAATTCAATAAATCTTAGAATATTTGCATTGTTATCTATTAGTTGTCTATCTCAGATCAAGGGAGGATCCGAGGGAGGGATTTGCTATCCATGGGAGGGTTTTTCTCCGTAACAGAATTGGCAACTCCACCGGGGATCAAATCTTTGATTCTTCCCTAGATTTGGTTTCCCTTGCTTTCTCTACTTTTTGAAAAGTTTGTGTGGTCAGTCACCTTCCTCCCCATTCATTGGGTGGTCAGATCTTCCAATTCTATACTAGGTCTTCTTGATTGTTGTTTTTTTTTGCTAATTTGCATGCTTTGTTGCGTTGTTGATTTGCATGCTTTGTTGATTTGTTGATTTGCATGTGTTGTTGATTTGCATGCGTTGTTGATTTGCATGATTTGTTGGTTTATTTTTTGCGTCTACATTTTTCTTTATCGAAATAAAATATAAATATATATAATTTCATGTCATGAGTGTTGTATTCGGAGATTACATTGGTATGATAAACTTATGAATTTCTATTCATTCATTTGGGTGTTTTTGAGAGTTTATTGAGAGCATATGAGGTTGTTGATTTTCAATTTAACAAGAAAAATATGAAAAGTGAAAAGTACTTCCTTTCCTTTAGATAACATTCATTGAAACGAAAGTTGCATCCTCTTTGCATGCATTTTTATATCGTTTGGATTTGAAAAGTGTCACAAACAACATTAAAGTTTCTTCCACTACCTTTGCATAATTAATAGCCTTAAAAAGAAAAAAATGCTTAATCTAAAAAATGATTAGACTTGTTATTTTTACAGTGAACCAACATAGACTAGATTTAGGGCCTTGGTGCAAGTTTGGAGAGTAAATTCTCCAAGGCCACAAAACCAAAACTAGAAATCATTAACGAGTGTAAAATCCATTATCACAACGAGTGTGTCGAGAATATCCTCTAACACAGGGGTTAAGCAGCAGGTCGCATTGGGGCAAATGGAGTGATATCCCCTCTCTACTTATCTTAGTGTTTGTTGGACTACTATGTGTACGGGGGTTTCAAAAGTGTCATGCCTCCTTGAGAGGTAACACTTATTGAAGCTTTAGGTTTTGTTTTCCTGCCCATACGTGTGGTCTGACCTATGACTATTCGCCTGGTCACCCATTGTGAAGTGGTAACCTCAATGACCTTTTCTAGGTATCTACATAGGTGACTACAAGAAGGAAGTGTTTGTGGTACCTAGGACAAACGTCAAACCTCTACTTTAGTCCCCCGGAGGGTGCCTGTCTTCACGAAGGTACTTGCATCGATAAGGGTTGTTGTGTCAGGGTTACCGTAACTACTGCTCACACCTTCACTAGCCAATGTTCCTTGGGACTTGATTTCCTCCAAAGGGTTGGCTTTTAGAAGGCCCCCTTTTTCCAATAGTTGCTTGTTATTGGCTTAGAATTGCAAGGGGTGTGCTATGTGGTGAATTTTATGTCTAGTTGGCCATAGTTTATTGTTTTCTTCTCGTTTAAAACAAAGTTTTTACTATGGTTGACCAACTTCTTCGTTGGTATCATAGACTCTTTACTTATTTGGGTGAATAGACCTTGTGGGAATTTGTTCTTGTTTTAGTAATCTTCATACCATGTCAAGCATTAATGGGTCATCCAACAAGGGGTGAATAGCTTGTACATCCCCAATTGTGTTGGGAGAAGTCATGATGACCACCTCCTTGTCGTTGCTTAGCGGGATGGGTACTCCCATATCTATGCTTATGACATCTAGTCATTCCATCTAGGGTATGCCTTCGACAACATCCTTTCCTTCCATAAGTACACCTAGATTTGTTTATGCAAGGGACAAGGCCTTGGTATTACTACTAGAAGTGGATTCCAATCTATTTATGGTGACCCTATAGGTATCCTAATGATACCAATTATTGTTTTTCCTTTTGGTTGGAATTTTAACCCTGAGTTTGGTTCTACCTCTAGTTTTCTTGCTAGCATTGGGGACAATAATGTTTCTAGGGGCACAAATATTCCTGGAGGAAATTATCTAAGGGGATCAATGTTGCCATACCCCACCAACCTCTATTTTCACCTGATACCAATAATGTGTTGGGAAATTATTACATGAATGCCAACAAAGGGACCCAATCCTTGAACATTCCCTTCATTTGGAAATGTTGGTGCCCCTTTGATGGCCATATTGAATATTCATGGATTGTCGGTTTGTTTAATGACCATTCTACATGTTCCAATACTCCTAAAAAAAAATTGTCGATGAAATCCACTTCTCCTCCTTCTTCCTCTTCTGGTGAAAGTCCATCTCTTAATAACTAGAAGTCTAAAAGGAATAAAAAGAGGAAGAAGAAGAAGGAGAAGAAAAAACAAATGGAGAAGTCACCAACCACTGCAAGTCATGCTAGAGAAATGTCACCAGTCACTTCCAGGCATACTAGAGACGAGCAGCCAACCACTGCAATTCATGTTAGGGGCAACACACTAGTCGCTACAAGTCATACTGGAGATAAGAAACCAACCACTACAAGTCATGTTGGGGGAAACACAACAATAATTGCAAGTCATATTGGAGATAACCAACCAACCACTGCAATTCATGTCGGGGGTAAGCAACTAGCCATTGTAGGTCATGCTGGCGGCATTGATATTACTGAGAAATCTAGATGAGAAAGATGCAATCCTAAGTTCCCTTGTACAATTTGCAAAGGATATCACCTTACTCACTTATGTCCTCTTATTCTAGAGATAAAAAGAGTGTGGTCCATTTTTGAAGGCTCTTCTACTCCAGAATAACTTTTGGTTTCTCAATGACCTACTCAACCATTGGTTCATGAAGTGGTCACACGGATGCAATCTTTGGTCGATCCAACTCCTCTTTTAGAGAGTGATGTGTCTATCGCTCATGTTTTCTTCATTGCCAATTCAGAACCTTCTAAACAAGGGGGCATAACACTCACCTTGAGCATGCTCCCTCCAAGTCCTAAGAGTGTTTCCTTTGATTGGAACAATCTTGTTGAGCATCGCCTTCCTTCTTCTGAAATCTTTTAGACAAGGGTTGAAGCTTATTCAAATGACATATACCGATGTATAGTAGATGAAGGAGCATATGTAAGCATTTTATCCTCCTCAGCTTGGCAAGCTATAGGTTCTCCCTAGCTTGTGTCAACTCCTAGTCAACTGTTGGATTTTAATAGAAGAACTAATGAATCTTTAGGGATTCTTACTTAGTTTCCTATTGCAATAGGTGGGAAGACTGTCATGGTTGATATGATCGTGGTGAATGGCCCATTAGACTTCAATATGCTTCTTGGGCATGATTATGTATATGCTATGAATGTTGTGGTGTCTACGCTCTTTCGAGTGATACATTTTTATTGCAGTGGAATCATTGTCACTATAGATCAACTTTCATCTGATAATCACCATCCTTCTTCGCCATTATACCATGCTACCCCATTCTATGTAACTAGTGATCGAGTGGACACTACCCCGCCACGAGTGAATTATGTGGCATCATATCCTGAGTGTTCAATTGCTTTTAAGAAAAGTATTTTACACTCATGTTTGCCTCCTTGGGACATGATCCCGACAATTGATCATAGGATTCAGTTGGCATCTACTGACACTAGTCCGAAAATCCATCCTAATATGGAATATGATCAACCTACTCTGCCCACCTTGGCTAATGACTCTCCAAGTTCGCATGATTTCCTCGATTTTGAGTTTCCTTTAGATGAGGCCATCTTGGAAGTCATGGCTTCAATCGATAAGCCAAAGGAAGATGTGACACATCGATCATCTTTTCTTCCTGAGTTGGAATAGATGAGGGTTAACACCATAAGTCATGATGCGAGAATGTGGACATTTTTTGGGACATCTAGTGAAATGCCACGTCTTGACCTCTTTGAACCTTAGATACATTTTCCAGAACTTACCACCAAATTATCTTCTTCCAATCGCACCAAAGATCAATATTTCGTACCTAATTTGCATCTTGATGGGCATCATCAAGGAGTTGCAATAGCTCACAGGACTACTCACAATGAGTATCTTTGTACACATAAATTCAATCTTTTGTGGTGTGACCCCAACATGGTGTGACACATGATACTGACAATGGTCCATGAGTTCATCGATGATGAAAAGGATCCTTGGTTAGAGCCTCCCAATGGGCTCTAGTTTGCATAAATTGTTAGGATGCATAATGTTTGTACATAGGTGTGTGGTGAGAGTCTTTTTTATTTTGCATATATCATGTTCAAAAATTAAAAAAAAACATTTTCTTTTTTGAGATTTAACTACACATTTTAACCTTGAGTCTAATAGTTTTGGATGTGTTTTATAGGACTCGATGACATTTTGTGAAATATTTTTAATGGAGACATCCATTGAACTTGAGGTACGTGTTTCAAACTAGCATATAGAGATAGGTTTTTCCCTGCAACACCATCTTGCATTATTAATTGTTCATTCTATCATCACAAATCCTTAGGTTTGGTCCTGTTGGGTTGCAACAATTAACCATTATCTTTTTGCACATCATAACATGCACAATACAACCTACCCTACATGGGTTCCCTAGTTAGCACCATGAATGCCATCTAGTGCCCATGTTGTGACTTCTTGTAGGCTTGGGAACCCTCCTAGATCCCGCTAGTACTCGAAATTGAGCCTCATTTCTCTTTCTTCACATCTGTTTTGGATTAATCCTGAGGGGCTTCTCGTCATTTATGTGTCACTTTACGGTTGTACATGCCTTTGTTTCTTATGTCTTGGTGTCTATTATTGTGCTATTATTTGCTTTATTCCCGCTTACCACCATTTATAGTCACACTTGACCTCTGGCCATTTGCATTCGCTTACCTTTGTTTTGTGACCAGTATACCCATGGACAGAACCGTTGATATGAGTGGACCTCACTTTCCATTACCCTATTGCATCCATATGCCTAGGTCAGTTCCAGACACTTGGAACATAGATGCATGTTGTCCATCCACCCAATCTCGCTAGACGAGCTTACTTTTACCTCTTCTTCATGCTCGTTGAAACATGAAAAAGACACCTAAAGAGTATACTTTTACCTCTTTTTCAAACTCGAAAAAACTAAACAAAAAAGACTCTATCGAGCACACTTTTATCTCTCTTTCATGCTCATAAAACTATGAAGGAGACAAAAAACAAAAAAAATTAACAAAGTGAAGGGGGGTTTTACCATTAATCTGTATTATAAAAAAATGGCAGTCGTTAGTCATGTCGCCTTTGAACATAGCACTTATTTGCATCATTCTCTTACAGTTGGGTTATAGCTTTTCTGGGACTTGTAACATCAATATGCCATATACTCCTCTGAATGGTTATTTTTCCAGTCCTTACAGAGAGTGCTTCAAATGCCTCATTCATTGTCGCACTGTGTCATCGATGCTCTTGCATTTATGCTGCTAAGTCACCATTGTGTCATGTTATATGTTCAAGGGAAGTTAAGCCTAAGTCAACCATTTGTTGTCTTATTGACCATCCAAGTTGGCTATCCCTGAATCGATTGTACTAGTGATTATATCTTTTCACCTCATCTCTCGGTGTATGTTTCGTGTTTATTGACGGGGGATACATTAAGGCCCTCCTTTGATGGATATTTTCCTGTCGACTTCAACACATGATCTAGGAAAGGGATCTAGAAACCAACTAGTACCTTGGAGCTTGCAGTGCTTAGTGGCAGTCTTCCTCACAATCGACAATGGGTTTACCTCATTGACTCCTAATTGATTGGTTCTACAAATGTTTGACATCAGATCCTCTGTTCACACTTGCTAGCATGTACTAGGTACCTTGGGGTCCATTTTCATCATTGATGGGCTCCCTCACATCTATTAATGGTATACCTCAATGAATGGTAATCAGACGGTTTCTACCATGCTTGACATTAGCTCATTTATTTGCATGATGTAGAATTGTACAATTGAGGTTGAGACAAAGACCTTGGGCCTGGGGGCACATCACTCATTCCTACTACCCCTCCTAGGTTGTGATGGTGTATATCACTTCTGCAAAAGTACTTTGAGAACTAGGGAGCATTATCATTGGTGCTCAATGTCTTCCTGACATTCACTAAGACATAGATCCACATTGCATTTGATCGTGGCTATGATCCCTTTTGACATGGATCCACAATGTATTTTTCATGGCCACGATCTTATAGTTCATTACATGGATCTACAGTGTGTTATGTTGGTGTCTGTGCTTTGTTTCTATTCCAAGCATGGGTATGCCTACTTCAGGGATGATCTATATACGTTTGGTTGCAGATATTCATTGGCTCCTTGATCTTCAGCTCTTTCCTTATGCCACCTCTTGTTCAAAATTATTCTAATGTGTTTCAACCATCCATTCCTCTGTTGACCTCACACATTAGGGGGTATTTGTTACAACTATATTTGCCACCCTAGGGGCACATAGAGAACCTATTCACGAGGGGTATTGGAGTATACATGCACATTTACCTAGTACACCATTTTCCCTATGTTCTATAGTCCATGTATGAGGACGCACTTCGTCTCACTTGGTCCAAGATATTCTCCATTGGATGAGAATATTCTTCCCCTAGAAAAGAGTGCACCTCTTCTCGAGTCATGCTTTAGTTACACTAGAGGACTCCAGTCTTGCATGCCTTCCTTGGAATCATCACCAAGTCTTGCATGCCTACCTTGGAATCATCACCCAATCTTGCATGCCTACCTTGGAATCATCACCGAGAGTGCATGCCTTCCTTGGAAACATCACCAGAAGTGAGAATTGCATGTGCATAAGGCTAGTAGGGCACATTCATTGTGCATGCATGAGTGTAATTCACTCCACTTGTGCATATCTATTTAATTATTGTTTGCATGATCAATTAACCAAGACTAGGTAGAAAATTACTATTGTTTCAGTTGGTGCATGTCCTAAGTAAGCTCCAGAAGCTCAACTATGGCACATTATCTCATCACATGGAAGACTTCTCTTGCAAATTATTTATTGATAAAGGTGTGCTTGGAGAAAAAAGGAACAGAGAGCAAGTTTATGGTGCAAAATTTTCAGAAGAGATTCGTCCAAGTAAGATAGCTTTCACCACAAGGTAGCCTTACTTGTGTGAGGGCCAAGGAAGAGCCAAGGAAAGGACCAAGGAGGACCATAGTTGTGACTCAAGGAAACTAAACGACTAATGTAAGGTTCTTCATTATTAATATAGATTAATACAATTTTCCCCTTTCCATGATTGTTTGTTCAATTGCATGTTATTGGTTTATTCTTCACTTGGGTACAATAAAGTAGATTTAGCTTGGTTTAAGTTTCCTTAATGCTTGAAAGAGTTGGGTTGGGTAATGTTTGTCTTTTGTGTGCAGGAAGCGGGTGTGGGAGTTGGAGCTAGATCTCTAGAGTTGCACTAGCCAGGATTACTTAAAGACAACCTTCGAAAACCATGTGCATTTTCCCTCTCTTCTAGAATAAGTAGAATTTGGTTCAATAGATCTTGGAAGATTTGCATTGTTATCTATTAGTTGTCTATCTCCGATCAAGGGAGATCCAAGGGAGAGATTTCCTATCCACGGGAGGGTTTTTCTTCGGAACAATTTTGAATGGAGGTTTCATCTTTGAATTGAGAGAAGGACATTGACTCGTTGACTTTTTGGCACCTCTAATTTCAATTGGCACATATTGGTACTTTACATGATCTGCGCTAGTGATGTACCCTTCATTTCTTTTGAGCATAACTTGATGGTTTTATAATTGATGGGTATGAAATTTATTGGCAAATCATATGCTTATTATGGTTATGGTGAACAACTCTTTGTGTCTAGGAGATCCTCACTTTGAATTGGTTCAGTTTTAATTTTGTGGTGACTCTAATTCTCGTAATTGTGATATAGCTCTAAAATCATAAGCAATAGATTTATGGAACATTTTCTTTTGGTTCACATTAATTTTTGTGCATATATTAGTGTTTGTTTCACTTGCATATAATCTCATTACAAAGAATTATACTTGAAACCTAGTTATTGAAAATCTACTCTTGTTACATTGTTCATGATGTTATGTTCATGGTTGGTTGTGTCCGTGGATTGGTTGTATTTGGGGCTTACTCCTTATATATCTATGATGGTTTGATGGTATAAAATCATGGTGTTTGTGTCCTAATCCTTGTGGATATGTTTGTGTTATGATTGATTTTTTGTTCTACTTCTCAAGCACTTGAATTGGTTAATGATCATACACTTAYCGAATAACTCTTGATCACTTTGTAAACAYAAGTCATTCAATCRTTGGAAAATGGAAAAGTGTTGTTTGTGATAATATGAATGGTGTCAAGTGGATTGTGGACTTTGAGAAKCTTTCTAGGTGATTCAATATATGATGTTGACCTTGGATGATTGGTGAGTTTTTGGAACTTAATATTATGTTGTTGGTGATTTCCTATTAATGTCACATTTTCCATGATTATGTTAAGGCCCTTTGGGATCTATTCCAAATGTGGTTATGCTTGGAGTGTGTTGCATGGAAAGATTTGGGAACTTGTACTCAACATTTTGTTCATACATCACCTTAAAGAAAAAAACTTAGCATAGAAATAATGGTTGAATTGAATGAACTTTGAGTGATTCTCCATCGTCTGATTTGATCATGTGGTTGTGATCCTTTCAAGAGATTTCAACTTAGAAGAAACATGTTTAGGGTTTTATCTCATTCCTTTCTACCTGTACCAAACCACTAATCCTATGTGAAAAAAATTATGTAAAGAAGCTTGCTGGTTGTGGTGATGGTTTTGAGCCTTTGGTTGATGGTTTCATGGTTATAACCACTAACCCACTCTTTTGGATTATGGCAACATCAAGATTTGGTTTGGAGGCTTCTAGATGAAATCT
>JASDQU010012707.1:336633-350198 GCA_032191745.1 Picea mariana | reverse complement strand
GACGCCACAAGAGAATGAAGAAGTTAAAAGGCAAGTCCAGGAGTTGTTGGATAAAGGTTTGGTCAAGGAAAGCTTGAGTCCATGTGTTGTTCCAACAGTACTCAGTCCGAAGAAAGACGGAGGCTGGAGGATGTGTACTAACTCGAGAGAGATTAACAAGATAACCATCAGGTACAGATTTCCATTGTCGAGGATGGATGATCTGATGGATTGCTTGAGTGGATCAAAATATTTTTCAAAGATTGATTTGAAAAGTGGTTATCATCAAATCCGCATGAGAGAAGGTGATGAGTGGAAGACAGTATTCAAAACCAACGAAGGGTTGTATGAATGGCTTGTTATGCCATTTGGTTTAACAAATGCGTCGAGTACCTTCATGAGGTTGATGAACGAAGTCCTGAGGGAGTTCATCAGAAAATTTGTCATTGTGTATTTGGATGACATATTGGTTTACAGTAAAACAGTGGCAGAACATCTGAAGCATTTGGCTACAGTGATGCAAAGACTACAGCAGGAGAAGCTGTTGATAAGTATGAAGAAATCCTCATTCATGAAGACGGAGCTCATTTACTTGGGATTTGTTATTTCGGCAAATGAGTTGAGGATGGATCCAGATAAGGTGGAGGTAATCAAGAATTGGCCATCATCAAAGAATATATTTGAGGTGAGAAGTTTCCATGGATTGGCTAGTTTCTACCGAAATTTCATCAGGAATTTCAGTGGAATTAGCGCAACAATGATGGACATAGTGAAGAAAAGACATAAATATTTTCACTGGACAAAAGAGGATGAGAAAATTTTCAATCTATTGAAGAGGAAGATCATGAAACAACTGGTTCTGGTGTTGCCGGATTTCTAGAAAACATTTCAAGTGAAATGCGATGCAAGTGGATTTGCAATCGGGGCAGTCTTGAGTCAGGAAGATAGGACGATAGCATACATCAACGAGAAGCTGAATGAAGCGAAGGTGAAGTACTCCACATATGACAAGGAGTTCTATGCTATCATCCAGACATTGAAGAAATGGAGGCATTACTTGATCCCGAAAGAGTTTGTATTGTATAGTGACAATCATGCACTACAGTTTGTGACTCATCAGGAAAGGTTGAATCAGCTACATGTAAAATGGGTTGAGTATATGTAGAATTTCACTTTTGTGATTAAACATATTTATGGTACTGCTAACAAAGTTGTTGATTCTTTGAGCAAGAAGTGTTTGCTATTGCAGGAGTTCAAAGTCAAAACATTGGGTTTTGATGACCTCAGGGACATGTACGCAGATGATCAGGATTTTAAGGAGGCGTATGAAGCAACTGAAAATCCAATTCTCAGAGATAGAAGCCAATGGGTAGAATACATGATCTAGGAAGGATTATTGTTTAGAGGTAATCAACTGTGTATTCTAAATTGCTCCATGAGGGAGAATCTGCTGAAGGAGAAACATAGTGGAGGATTGGTAGGGCACTTTGGTCATGACAAGACGTTCACAAAGTTGAATGAGTCATATTTTTGACCGAGAATGCGAGCAGATGTCAAGAGATTCATGGACAGATGCAGAATTTGCCAGCATTCCAAGGGAAGGAAGCAGAATGCAGGATTTTATCAACCATTGCCCATACCTGAGAGGCCGTGGGATGCAATTAGCATAGATTTTGTATTGGGGTTGCCAAGAATGAAAAGAGGTTTTGATTCAATCTTTGTGGTAGTGGATATATTTTCCAAGATGGCACACTTCATTCCATGTCAGAAAACCAGTGACGCAACTCACATTGTGAATCTGTTTTTCAAAGAAGTCATTCGACTTCATGGGTTACCAAGAAGCATAGTTTCGGACCGAGATACAAAGTTCATAGGGAATTTTTGGAGGAGCTTATGGAAGAAGCTAAAAACTAACTTGTCATTTAGTTTGGCTTATCATCCTCAGATGGATGGACAGACATAAATAGTGAACATAAGTCTAGGAGACTTGCTGAGAAGCCTAGTGACAGAGAACCACAGCCAGTGGGACAACATATTGCCACAGGAAGAGTTTGCTTATAACGACTCGGTTAATAGGAGCACAGGACAAAGTCCATTTCAGGTTGCCTATGGCATACAGCCAAGGGGCATTTCTGAATTGAGAGATTCAGAACAAATTGCAACTAGGAGCGCTAGTGCAGAAGAATTCACAGAGGCGATGAAAGAACTTCACAGCCAGGTGAAGGAGCGACTGCAGAATTCAAGTCAGGAATATAAGCACAGGGAAGATCAACATAGGAGACAACTTCAATTTGAGGTTGGTGACTTGGTACTGGCACGTTTGAGGAAAGAAAGATTCCCGAGAGGAACATATAATAAGATGAAGATGAAGAAAATTGGACCATGTAAGGTCTTGAAGAAATTTGTGGCAAATGCTTACGAGAATGAATTACCCGATGGGATCGAAATTTCTTCGATATTCAATATCTCAGATTTGTACCCATATAAAGCTGAGGAAACAGGGACAGGAAATGAGCATCCAGAGGTGCAGTGGCGAAAGCAGATGCCAGTTTCAGATAAACCACAGATGGAGCACATACTGGATAAAAGAGTAAGCAGGAAGACTAGGCGAAAGAAATACTTTGAGTATCTGGTCAAATGGAAAGGCCATCCAGTAGAAGATGCCAGCTGGTAGAGCGAAGTAGAGATCCATAGGCATGGACAAATCGTGCACGAGCTCATGGATAGGAGCCCATGAAAAATTTCAAGCCAGGGAGTATGATGCAGGAGCATCGCCAACATCAAGCGAGCCAGGGCGTAAGCAAAAGACGGTTGGACAAGTGCCAGCGCAATTTTTAAAATCACCTTGAAGTTATTGCGCAATATTAAATGAAGACATTAAGAAGAAGTGCACTTGTATAATGTAAATGGACCTTGAGCCATTTTCTCTCATCCTTAGTAGGTAGAAGGCATTTAAAGTAGTTCATGCAAGTAGGTAGAATTGAATGTGTAGATTAGACAGTTTTAGAGCGCAAGAGGGAAACGAAATATAGACACCGTCATTGTGTATTGTACCAGGATTGATGAGCATAGAGGAGAAGCAGAGAGCTGTGTAAGAACACCCACGTACAGATATTTGGATTAATACAAAGAGGTTGATTCAAATTCATGGTTTCGTGTTTGTTCTCTGTGTATTCATGTTGAATGATATGCTCATGAATGTTTGCTTCCTGTTATACATTTTCTTTATATGATGTGTATATGAATTCATGGTTTGAGTTGAAGTCTGAAAGGAAGTAGGAATGAGTTTCAATTGTTTCTCTATCTGAGCAAAAGTTCCTGCAAGGAGTGCAGTTGAAGTGTCCGCAAGGAGTGCATCGACAAAGGGTTCAGATAGGGTAACTTTTGTTCTCATTCATTCGGAAGTGCAGATAGACATAGGAGCCGTGCAAGGAGTATGCAAGCCGAGCGAAGCCTCAGGGTTGCAAACCTGAGTGAAGCATTGAGAGACTGTTGCTGCAGGTGTGCGCAGAGTCGAAATAATTAAACATTTAGGAGTGGTTGAAGGTTGTCACAAGGAGTGCGAGCAAGATTCTTCTTTAAGACTCGACGCTGAGAGAAAGTTGAGGAGGTATAGGACCTTCAAGTAATCGTCGAAGAGAAGCACAGGAAGCTTGTGCCTTGGAGTGTTTAGCAGGAATTGCAAGTTTTCATGTGGGTGGACGATTTTTCACGGAGGAATACTTGGTTCATTTCACAGAGATCATCAGGAAGGATGGACGATCGAAATTCTCTGAGGATAATTCACAAAGTCTCGTGAGCCGTCAGATCTCACAGAGGAGCAGGGTGAGATACAATGAGTATTCCCTAAAGGTTCTAAGCTCAGGAGGGGCAGGACCATAGATCCAAGCCACAGGGGTCGTTAGATTTACACGTGGTTGGTCATATCGGGGTTTCGTGGGTGGAAGTCACGTAAAAATTGCAACGGGAATCGCAAAATCACGAAACGCGATATCCCGAAAGCCAAGAGGATTCATGTGAGCCACGGAGGAGTGAACGAGGTGGAAAGGTGGCATGCTGTTTCAAAGATTCGTGGGGTGAAGTTCTGGAAACATTGCATTAGGATTTGCGATATTGCGAAGTCCAAAATGCTAATGAGGTGAAGTGGCATTGAAAAGTCAAACTCGCGAGTATATCGGAGTTTCAGCAAATCGAGATTCAAGAGTTGGGGAACCGAGTTGTTTGACATCGCGATTGTCGGAATCACGATAGAGAAAATCCCGAAGGGAAAAGGAAAAGGTCAGCGTTGACTGTTGTCAGGTTTTGGGGATTCAAGAGATCAACGCCTGAACTCTGGATTCGTGAAGTCGCGAAGTTCGATCTCCCAAGTGTAAAGAGGGGATCCCGTGAGAGTTTGTTGTGGGTGCAAATTTCCTGATAGGGAAATAGAAGAGTCGTTTAGAGTTCTTCGGGCCATGGGAAAGGAAAGATCCTGTGTTGACGTCGACCTTCTGACCCGTGGGTTGAGGGCATCAATTTCATCATCTAACTCTATATCTAGCTCTATGTCATGGTCTAGGTCATGGTCTACATCAAGATCCAGGTCATCATCTAAACCTAGCTCTATATCTATGTCATGGTCTAGGTCATGGTATAGGTCTATTTCATGGTCTACATCATGGTCATTGTTGTAACCTAGGTCTTCACCCTTGCCTCTCCTCTCTCTTTTCCCTATTCCTTCATCAATTTTTCCTCTTCGGGTTGGTTAAGTCAGTTTCCCATTTCTTGAGTGACTTGGTTCTTATTCTCTTCTTTCATGTTTGAGTCTTTGCAAATTTTTGTTTATGTTTTTCCTGAAGCATTAAATACATGTCGTATTTGGTTTGGAATGCTTGTCATCATGTTTTCCATTGATTGAGATCACCATAGGTCAGCCAAGCCTTTTTGTATGCACAGGAAACGCCCGTGGAAAAAAAAAAACAATCCACAATGGTCAGTTTCAAGCTCAGATTATGGGAACAAACAAGTTAACTTTCAACGGTGGAGATTCATCAAGCCAATCAGATCAACGTTTTTCATCCATTCGGAGTTTCAAAATCACGCAGGGTTTAACATCAAGACTGAACCCACAACATTTACAAAATCGCGAGGCCAAACTCCCAAAGTGAATATGGACCATCCATCAGAAAGGAAACGTGGAGTCAAATCATTGACTTCAGAGACTTAGCACTTTGAGAGATTTCCGAGCACAACATTCATAAACTCCCGAAGCCCAAGCTTTCAAATTCGTGAAAATATGAAGAGATGAATCACATGGCACTCATCAATCATGACACGTGACACTCATTCCAGGTCATTTGGTTGTGTCATTCTCCCATTTCCATGTGACATGTGTCATCCTTCTCTCCATGATACATCAACATTCGTGACATCATATGACATATATACTGCCATGTCACTTTGGGCCCATACCACTCCAAGAGATTTCCAAGTACAACATGAGAAAACTCCCGAAGCCCAAACTTCCAAAGTGAATTTGGACCATCTAGATCTAGAGGCCACCTGGAGGCAAATAATTCACTTTGGTGATTTTCCTCCGAGATAATTCCAAGAACAACATTTGAAATTATCGAAGCCTGAAATTCTAAATTGAATCTGGACCGTCCAGATCCAGAGGCCACATGGAGGCAAATCCCTCTCTTCGAAAGTATGACACTCCAGGGGATGGTAAGAACTATGCATTGAAACTCCCGAAGCTCGGACTCCCGAAGTGATCATGGAACTTTGATCTCAAATCAACCAGAACCGTTGATCTGTACAGAAGGTAAATGTCACCCGTATAACACATTGTAATCAGATCGATGGCCAAAATTCATTGTGGAGACGTAAACTTCTCGGACATTAATTTTCTAGAGCGGTCCCGCAATTGGAACCATGGTATTGTTCGAAGGGTACATGGAAGATTGTGGTGGATTGTGGGGGCAGGAGCAGTGTGGAACTAAACCACCCTCGAAATCTTCTGAAATCAAGTGATTATATGGCATCAAGTCTCCACATCACCTCCACGTCACCTCCATCTCACCTTCACTTCCTCTACATCCACGTCATCCACCTCCATGCATCCTGTCCTCCTATTGGACGCTTGCCTCCACGTTTTCTTGTTCGTGACCAAGTCATCATATTGAAAGAGAGGATAAGGTTTAGTTACATTCGAGACAGAGTGCGCTTAAGTTTCTGAAATCTCAGACGTAGATAGAGAGTTAAGTCATAGTCATAGGTCGACATGGATTGGTTTTGGAACACTTCAACAAACTACCTCTTTCTCAAAGCAGAGATATTCTTATGTACACAGTCGTCTCCAGTGGCCTCCAACAACAACAAAAAAATGCCATTACTCAACACAAAGCTCTATTTTTTCACTCCAAGGCCTATTTTCTGCCAATTCAGTTCCTTAAGAGCATTCATTAGTTCTGTCTCAGAGACAGTAGTAGTTTTTAGTTGATTAATTCCAACATCTCTTAGATTAGATACAAGAGTAGTCTTATGTGTGTGATAAGAACCACTCTTGTTGATTAAGTCCAGTATCTTAGTGAAATTAAAAATTTATTTTATGAACATTTACCTAAATTTAGGTCTCGGTCCCCTATCGACGAGAACCTCTGCAACTCTGTTAAATAGGGGGTCTTTGAATGTTTGGAGAGTTGGATTTTTGGGGGAAAGAATAACACTACATCAAATTGGTTGGACCCGTTCTATGCATGGATTAAACCTCTCTACCCGATGAACATACTTTTGATGACAGTGTTTGTTTATGACTCTTCATGTGTTTTTATCTTATCTTGAATGGAGTTTTTTATTTGTGCAAAGTACATGCCATTTCCTTTCAGCTATTGTGTAACTTGTATTTATTGATATGCAACCTGTGAGAATAGATAATGCTTGGTGAAGATTTGTTTTTATCACAACTTGAAGGAGTAATTGTGTCTTGATACACGTTTAATGTCTTGAAATGATATTTTAATCATTGAACTTCTTGCAGTAGATTATTCATTGAGTAGTTTGTTGTTTCCCTTTTTTTTTCACTAGTCTGTCATTAGCGTGCCACCAGCCAAGGAGGACCCTCATCCATATCATTTCTTCAACCCAACCTTTATTTTATCTTGATAGAATACCCCTCTGCCAAACCAACAAAATTTAAAGAATCAATCATTCTAAATTGATAGGTGGCCTAACTTTTCCCTTTAGCAGTCAGGTGCAGACTTTAGGACCAACATATTTTGGCACCATTATTGGGGAACAGAATTAACGAAATATATTTCCTTGGGAGAAGGAAAATTGATTATCTCTTACCTTTGATGGTGAACAAAGATCAGACACAGATAGACTTCCATCTTTCACCTGGTGACTTCACTGAGTAAAATTTAAAGAAGAAATACTTGTGCCCAGAAAGGGATTCAACAGGACCAAATTTAAAAACAAAAAAGCCAAGAAGGATCATTCTAACCCTAAGAATAACATAGTACTCTCTAATCCAGAAAGGAAACTAAGAAAATCTAGTGTAGCTCAGATATATACTCCCCCCCTCAAGGATAAAGTTGCACACAAAGAGCCTATGTCTAATCACAATCAAAAGCAGCTTGAATTTGATAGCCCTAAGAATCATAATTCCAAAGGGGCTCAGAAATATTCAACTCTTGATTTGACTTCAGTATCCAGTCCTGCATCCACCCCTGTATCTCCCATAAATTTGCAGATTCCTATTATTCAAACCATGGCTATTAACAGGATGGATGTCATAATTGATGCCAGATATGCATCCCTAGTGCTACCTATAGGTTTACATGCACTCCCAACCACATATTACATGAAATACTTAACAATATATAATGGAGAAGGCGAAGTAACTATTGAAGAACATCTGGTAGAGTTTTACAGCTTTGTAGACAACTTTAACATTGATTATGCAGATGTGTGGATGAGGTTGTTTGTATAGACTTTGGATGGGGAAGTTAGAAAATGGTTCAGGGGTCTTCCTCCAGCCTCCATTACAGATATTAAGGTGTTGGATGAATCTTTCATAAATCAATGGGGATATAGGAGAGATTATCTCTACTACATCACTGAATTTGGGGCTCTAAAGGGAAAGAATGGTGAATCCATTTCAGACTTCACCAAGAGATTCAATAAAATGTATGGTAGAATCCTAGATGAAATCAAACCAACTGAAGCCTCTTCCAAGATAAATTATGCTAATTCATTTGATACAGAGTTCTCCCTCCTCCCAAGAGAGAGAAGATCAAACACATTGTTTTCCATGCAGGAAGCAACCATTGAGGTTGAATCTAGTATTTTGGCATCAGACAAATTAAAGACTAGATCTGATAAAGAGAAGAAAAAATGGAGAGAGGATTCCCCTACCTCCTCTAAATCGACCACATCTGATCCAAATCTTGATGAAATGACCAAAACTTTGAAGGATCTGAATTCTAAAATAGCTAAGCTAAAATGGGAATCTAAACAACGAAACAGAGCTTTCCAAGGAGCTAGTAATAGAAATCAAAATGAGTTCAAAAGACCTAATGATGCCCCTCAAATAATGCATAGAGAAAGGAGAATTTTTTATGATCAAATGTTAGTGCCTCCTTTCCAAAACAATCATATTAAGGAGATGGATGCAGATGGTGAAGCTGTGGATGATATTGTTGTGCTTTTTAATGAAACAAACTATTATTCCAGTCACTTAACACAACAAGAATATGAGGTAGCACAATTGTCAAATCGGTTTGATGATCAGATAGGGGAGGAGGGAGTTATTAGAGGCCAACCCAAGATGAAACGTGATTTGAGGATGAGAGCAGGGGATCCCAAAGCCAGTACCTGCAATCAAAACAAACAAGCTGAAATTCCCCCCCCCAAGAAAAATCCAAGTAAAGCTATGTCATCTAAAGCTCATTCACCTCCCCCATCAAAACCTGATGTAATTGAAATAAAGGAAGTTTATAATCCACCAACCTCTTTTAGCCTGGAACATGAGCTGAGAAAAATCAAGATCCCCATTCCTTTGACATAATTGTTAAAAAACGAACCTTTCAAAAAATACATCATGAAATTTCTGCAACCAACTCCTTCTAGTGTATCTTCTGATGTCATTATTATGCAGGATGAAAACCCGACCATTACTATGGGTCCACACATTGAGGATGGATCTAATTTTACTCCTCCTTTCTATATATATTTGAATGTCCATGATAAGATCCTGCATAACTGTCTTATGGCCTCAGGAGCCTCTCACAATGTCATGCCCAAAGTTGTTATGGAAGAACTAGGTCTAGAGATTACCAAGCCTTACCAAGACCTATACTCCTTTGATTCTAAGAAAGTAAAATGTCTAGGACTGATAAAAAATATGGTATTTTATTTGGCACAGTTACCAATGAAGAGTGTAGTGATGGACATTGTGGTGGTTGACATTCCTCCAAAGTTTGGTATGCTTTTATCCAAAACTTGGGCTGAGAATGTTGGAGGATCATTACAAATGGACCTCACTTATGCCACCATCCCTATGTTTGGAGGAGAACATAGGAGGCTATACAGAGAGGTAATATTATCCTACATAGTCAGTTATCATCATAACCCAAGCAATCACCCCATTTATGTTGTTGAGGATGAGATTGGTTCATTTGTTTTTCATTTAAATTATGATGAACCTGAAATGCTAGCACGCCAACATAGAGATCATCCATTGACACGCCAGTCAAAAAAAGTATGGAATATGTATTTCGATGGTTCTTCATCAAAAGAAGGATCTGGTCTAGGTATTCTCCTCATTTTCCCTTCATAAGAAGTAATAACCCTCTCTTATAAGTTGGAGTTTGAAACTACTAATAACATAGCTGAATATGAAGCTCTGGTATTGGGATTGAGGGCTGCCAAAGACATGGCCATTGATTGTTTAGAAGTTTTTTTTGATTCTGAGTTGGTCATCAATCAAGTGAGGAACATCTATCAAACTAAGCAATAGAGGATCAAACAGTACTAAAATGAGGTATGGGATCTGATCGATAATTTCTTTCTATCATTTAACATTTCTTTCGTTCCCAAAGAACATAATCAGAAGGAAGATTCTTTGGCCTTAGTTTCCAGCACTTTCAAGCCTCCCATTGGCCCAAATATTAAATATCAGGTGGAAATCAAACATATAATATCCATACCAGATAACATAAAGCATTGGCAAGTATTTAGTGATGATTTAGAGCTGCAGACATTTCTACACAACATTGATGAATTTTCCAATATCTTAATTGATCAAGAAAGTCAAGAAGGTGAAAATAATAAATTAGAAGATCAGCAAGCATTTCATCTGCTGAAGACAATCGCTGGTCATGATATTGTGGAGCTGAAAACTAATCACATCCCAAGAGGAATAGTTCCATTGGAAATTTTGTTTGACATTAATGGTGTTTACAAAGGAGCTTACATGAGGAATCAAGAAGAAGAAATAACAGATTGCAATATTGGGACCACTGAGAATCCCAAGAACATCAAGTTGTCCAAAGCATTAGCTGCAGAATAAAAATATAGGTATGTCAGTCTCATTAAAAATTTTGTTGATACTTTTTCATGGTCCTATGAATATTTGAAGACATTTGACACTGACATCATCCATCATAAGATCCATGTAAAGCCTGACTCCAAGCCATTTAAACAAAATATTCGACAGTTTAATCCCATGTTAATGAAAATAATTGAGAAATACATGAAACGAATGTTGGATGCCAATATTATTGTACCATTGACATCCTCAAGTTGGGTGGACAACTTAGTACCTGTAAGAACGAAAAGTGGGGAGACACTCTTGTGTGTTGACTTCAAAAATATCAACAAGTGTTATCTAAAGGAAAATTACCCCCTCCCCAAGATGGATCATATTTTACAGAGGTTGGTAGGTGCAAACATAATTTCTTTCTTAGATGGATACTCTTATTACAACCAGATAGTAGTTTGTGAAGAAGATAAATAAAAAACAACATTCACTATTCCATGGGGAACATTCATGTATGACAAGATGCCCTTTGGGTTGATGAACACAGGGACCACTTTTCAAAGGGCCATGGACATAGATTTTGTGGGGGAGAAAGACAAATTTATGGTTATATACTTGGATGAAATAACTATTTTATCCAAGTCTGATGATGAACATTTGCAGCACTTGGAGAAGGTTTTCAAGAAATGCAGGAGATATGGAATATCCCTGAATCCTAGAAAGTCTCACTTTGTCATGCCATAAGGAAAGCTCTTGGGCCATACCATATCAGAAGGAGGTACAAAAATTGATCCAAATAGGGTTTGTGCCATTCAACAGATTGAGATCCCTAAAAATAAAATGGTTGTCCAGTCTTTTATTGGTAAGATAAAATTCCTCGATCGTTTTGTGCCAAATTTTGCTGAAATTATGAAGCCTATAAATAACATGTTGAAGAAAGATGTTGTGATAAAATGGTCCTTGGAGGTGAAATCATATTTCCAAACAATCAATAAAGCTTTAGTTGAATCCCCTGTGTTAGCCAATCCAGACTATACCCAATATTTCTTCATCTTCTCCTTTTCTTCAGAAGAAACCATTGTTGTTGTATTACTACAAAAAAATGAAGAAGGGCATGAGAAACCAATAGCCCTTTTCAGTAGATCCCTTCGAGATGATGAGATGAAGTATAATATATTAGAGAAGCAATCTTATGCATTGGTCAAAGAAATCAAGGACTTCAGGTTTGATGTGCTACAGACTAGCATAACAACCTTCGTTCCTAGCAGCAGTGTTAAAGAGACTATGGTCCAGCTAGACAATGAGGGGAAAACAGGAAAATGGATTGTCAAACTGTTGGATTATGACCCACACATAAATCCTACCAATCTGGTCAAGTGGAAAGGACTGGCCAAATTGCTATCAGAATCAAACTGTAAGGTTCTAGAATTGCATCAAATATTCACCCAATCAGATGCACCCATCATATAGCCTGGACAAGACAACTTACTGGTATTTTAAAACTGCTCATCTTCACCTTGGTATAAAAAAATCATCTATTTTCTACAACATTTTGAATGTCCACTAGATTTGAATAAGACAAAGGCCAAGTCTCTCAAATTGAAGGCCATCAAATTCTACATCTCAAACCATAACCTGTATTCGAGAGATCCTGCTGGCATCCTATTAAAATTACCTGATGAAAATGAGGCCAAACAAGTCACAACAGAAATGCCAAAAGGAGTATGTGGAGGACACCATCATTGGAAGGAAAAAACTCTCAATATCCTAAGGGCAGGATACCACTGGCCCACCCTTTTCTCTGATGTGTTTTCCACTGTTAGATCCTACAATAAATGCCAAATGTTTGCAGGGAAACAAAAGTTACTATCACTACCCCTAAAATCTATCAATGTCAGTAGTCTATTTCAACAATGGGGGTTAGACTTCGTAGAAGAGATAAATCCACCCTCCAATGGAAAACACAAGTGGATCCTCATTTCCACCGACTACTTCACCAAATGGGTTGAGGTTGTGCCCACCATGAATTCCACTGACAAATTAATCATCAATTTCCTGGAAACTAATATTTTTTCCAAATTTGGTTTCCCCGATAATCTAATAATGGACAATGCCCAAGCATTCAATTCCAAAGACATGATTGACTTTTTTGGCAGTCACAACATCTCCATGACACATTCCACACCCTATTACCCTTAGGGAAATGCCCTGGAAGAATCATCAAATAAGACTCTCATCAGGATCATTAAGAAGTTGTTGACTGAATGCAAGAAATCCTGGGACTCTAAACTCAAATAAGATTTATGGGATGACACCAAGAAGTCTTTGGTAACCTCACCCTTTCAGCTTCTTTATGGCATAGACATTGTTTTTCCCACTCAACTTGGTATACCAGTTCTAAAATTATTTCATGAAGAGATTGAGGAACCAAATGACATCCAAAGGAGAATCTTCCATATTATAGAAGATCAACAAAGAACAAAAGCACTAGATCAGAGAACAAAAGCATACCAAAGAAAGATCAAATCAACCTTTTATTAGAAAACCAAGAAGGATATTTTTCAGGAAGGTGACCTAGTCTTGAGGTGGGATGCCAGAAGGGATGACAAGTATAAGCATGGTAAATTTGACAACCTCTGGTTTGGCCCTTTTAAAGTGGTTGAATTTCTGAACAACAACACTTTTATCCTACATAATCTAGATGATACAGAGATCTTTGGTGGCCCAGTAAATGGGCTCTTTCTGAAACACTATTTTGTTTAAGGATGAGGGAAGGTCCCTCTTGTACAATAGATGCTTTTCATTATTATTGCTTTTGATTAGTTAGTTGTGTGTGAATAAAGACTCCATATCCCAACAAGACACTGGGTTGTAGTCAGTTTTTTCAGTTCAATAAAATGCATGGCTAAGGGACAGTAGCAGATAAATAGGGATGGCATACGAAAGCAAATGTAAGAAATGGAAGGTAAGAGCAGTTATTTAATCTCAAGGCACCGATCTACAGTTCTTAGCACCTCACAGGGATGAGATATCCCTAGTTGGAGCCAATGTTGTAACCTAGTTC
>JASDQU010012707.1:291877-302010 GCA_032191745.1 Picea mariana | reverse complement strand
CCCCCCTCTCCCCTCTCAAGTCATTTTGGCATTTTGACTAAGGGGAGAGGGAGCTCTGCAACAAGCTTCACTAGCAGCAAAAGGAGGTTTTCTGGTAGCAGGTACAACTCTTCATTAGGTATCCAACCAACACCATGCAACAATCTTAAGAGATTGAGCCAGGTAAACCCTGGTCAGTCCCATTTCAATGGAAAGAAGCTTGCTAGTTGTGGTGAAATTTGTGCATAGAAGAGTGTTATTTTTGCCTTCAGAATGATTGTCTCAGTGCTAGTTCATATTTCAAGTTGTTTGTTGGTTCATATGTCATGTTTTCTGGTTCATGTTTTCTAGTTGGTGAATTCAATTAGTTTTTTGTGTGAAAAATATTCAAAGGGGAAGGGATTCGAACCCCTCTTAGGCACCAGGCTAAAGCCTCCATGGCCCCTTTAGATATTTAAATTTCCGAGTTAGACTAAAATTGGAGGCCTATGCATGGTCATTTGTAGGCCCTAGGATTTGAACCACAACCCCCTCCCTTTTCCTTTTCCTTTTCTTATAAATACCCATAAATGGCCCAAAAATTCAAAAGGAGAGGAGGGGTTTTGAACCCATGACCTCTTGTTCCTAAAACTATAGAAAAAACCCACTTTGCAAAAAATTTCAAAAAAAATATTTTTGGGAGTGGTTGGCCACCCATCCACCACTATGGTGGTTTTGTGGCTACTTGGTATAGGGGAAGAGCCTCTCAAGGTCCAGGCCCAAGAGGTCCCCTCACCGAAACAAGCCCAAATCTAAGCCATGCTTTGACCAACTCACAGGGAAACTTATAGGCAGCAAAGGGGGGATATAATCAATTTTGAAAAGTTCCTGAACATCTGACATTTCATTACTACAACCAAAGTCTGTACACCCCTTGCCCTCCTAAGAAACTCAACAATTTCCCCACACCTTGGGGATTCATCCCAGTGAATCTGATAGCCATAGATGGCCTGAAATTGTTTTAAACCACCTCATCTATAGCTGCAAAACATGGCAGCAATCAAAGATGCTTTGGGGTGGAACAAATCCCAAGACATATGATGAGGTGGCATATCAATTTTTGTTATTTTATGAAAAATGACTTTTTGTAATATGTAGTCTCGCATAAGTTTAATTTTTGGCATGTATACAATGTAAGTAAAGAATCAAATCAAATCTGATTTGATTCCATTTTTGGATAAGGTTCACTTTAGGATAAGATCCATTTTGGATAAGATTACCTTTTGGTAAAAAGACAAAAAGACTTTAGGGTTGGTCCACTTGTCACTTTTCCAAAAGTGACAAGTGTCTTGTGACCTTACCGTAAGCCTTCACCTCTCCTTTACAAGTAAGAGGGTTGGCATTGTAAAGGAAGATGTTGAATATAGTAACAAAGCTTTGGTGAAATTTTCCAAAACTCTTTGTGTGTGTGATACTTGTTAGATTTTAGTTGTTGGATGTGTCACTTGTTGGTTAAGGGTTCAGTGGTAGAATTAGATGCTTGTTATGTTAGCTATCTTCATGAGGGATTGGTTATCTAGGTGTTTGTTTTTTCTTCCTTGGGTTTAACTTGCTTGCTTTCATTTTCTAACAGCTTGGTTTAACTTGTTTGATGTGTTTTAGTGCATATTTTCTGAAGTAATCAATTATTTTCAACCTTAGTTAGTGGTTGGGAGTCCTAGGTCCCCTTAGGAAAACCCTCAAATATGACCCTTACTTGGATGTTCATACTTGTTTGATTTATCTTTTTATTCATGTATATTTATGTTGTGTTTTCCTACCATTAACCTTGCTTTTCCAAATAGGAAAATTGGTCATTTTGGTCAATTTCCCCCCACGGGAAAACCATCTTAGTTGGTTGTTATATAACTTTTATGTGCAAATTTATGTTACATTTAATTCATTTTTTCCATACATAAATACTAAAATTTCGTTGTTTTCCTGCAAGGACATAACCGATTGTTGGATTACTAAGAAGGGGGTGAATCACTAATAGAGCAATCTAATCATTTTTAACCATATAATGCAAGTGTTATATCAATGTAGCATTATCATCCAATATTTGTAGAGTAAATAAACAATGAAAAAATTAACAATAATACACATACATAGTACACCAATTTTTTTACGTGGAAACCCAAAGCAAGGGAAAACCAAATAACACTTTTTCTTATATGTCTTGAAGAATTACATTCATTGGAGGAACCAACTTCCTTGGTTTTCCAGTTGCAACTGAAGGAGGCTCCAACCCCCTAGTTTCTCAGGCTACAACCAGAAGGAAGATCCAACTCCCCAATTCTCTGGCTACAACCAGAAGGAGGCTACAACCCCCTATGTTCTCCAGATACAACCAGAAGGTGGCTACAACCACCTATCCTTGCCACATCCAACCACCCTGACGCATAAGTAGAATGATGGAACAAATGCCACACTATCACTATGAGATATACTATTGTAATCTTGTACAAATAAACATGCACCAAACAACCTATACCATTAACCTAAACCATGCATCAACCGTGCATCAACCTGTACCTCAACCTGTAATTAGCCTGTACCATAAACAAGTACATCAACCATGTACCAAGTATGTATCAATCATGTATCAACTACTTATCAACTATGAATCATCAAGATGTACCAACATCATCAACTATACACCTCATGTATGTTCCAACTCATCAACTACTTGTCTCAACCATGTACCCAACATGTACCTCAACCAAAATGCCTCATCAATTTCATCATCCAAATCTGATTTGTAACTCTTTAATAGAACTGGTGTATATAATCACATACCTGCAAACCTTCATTAACTTTAACAACAAGAGACTAACATTTTCATCAAACTTTACTCTAGTCTTACATGACTAGTTTTGGATTAGTCAACAACCCTAACTTGAAATAATCATAACTATGTACCTATAATGAATAAAGATCTGAAAATAGTACATAATGTTCTTCAGTGTGTTTTATGCAATTCCTCCAGGTGTCACTATTTGAAACCTCTCAAAAAAGGATTTATAGCAAAAATGACATACCTTGTTGAATTCTGGCTTATTCTAGAGAGAAAACTTGTAGAGTGTGCCCCGCACGGAATATTTGTTGTATGGATCTGAAAATTGTAAAAAGAATAACACAGACTGTACTCTAACAAAAACATTTGGTATTACTGAATTTGGATCTGTTATGAAGAATTTATGATGGTTTTACCCGAAACACATGTTTTAGACTAGTTTCAGGACTAGCCACAAACCCTATTTTCCACATAGTGGAACTCCAAAATTACAACGAACCAAAAGCTTAAATTCATACCACATCTACTTGGATATGTTTCCTCAATGGCCTCCCAATTTCACGGTCTGAATCATTCTAGAAAAAAAAATATTGCGAAAATGGTGAGATGACCTGTAAACAACATACCTTAGAAAGCATCATCAAAAGAATTTATCCTCCCTTGAATTTCATCCTTCTTTATTTCACCTTCCCTCTGAAATTCAACTTAGATATTATGTGGTTACCTCAGTCACCTGTATATATTCAATATGCTCAAGTGTGATTTAAATGAGAGATCCTTGCCTCTTATTTATACTCTCCAAGTAGCTTCCTTAGAAGCATCTTCTAGGCCACTTTGTCCACATAGTCACATATGTCTAACTTTTCCCAATTTTCCACTTCTACATGTATTCAATAGCCACTTGACCACTTAAACCATTTTCCTCATTTTAGGGTTAACCTTCTTATAACCAATTTCCATAATTAGAAAGTTTTAAATTTACTTTATTATTTAAATAATCCTCTTTGATTTTGTCACTTCACTTTATTATTTAAATAATCCTCTTTGACTTTGTCACTTCACTTTATTATTTAAATAATTTCTTCTTTGCGATCACTTTGACTTCTTTGACCTTTTGGGGCTTCAATCCAATCATATGAGCGTCCTTCAAATTCCTAAGGACATAACTCTCAAACCATGAGGAGTTATATGACATTCCACATACCACTGAAAATGGCATGACATGTACTATCCATAAAGAATAGTCTTACCTGCAAATATATCAAAACTCATACCATTATACATCAAAAAAACTTGGGTCCATTACCCAAAAATTTGTGCTACTAGAATTCACCACCACACTTTCTTTAATGATTGACATCAATGACAACCAACCCAATTAATCAACAATCTCTCCCTTTGGCATTGATGGCAACACTTTGATGCAATATTGAAATCATATTACTCATTCTCCCCCTGGAACCATGCCTGCATATCTGTGACCAATGCTCATCCTAGAACCATGCCTCTGTCCTATGCATCTGATACATCTATCCCACTTTATCATTAATGACAAATGTATCTTTCCATTCGGGGTTGCTCCCCCTAACTGACTGATTTGATCTCCCAAGATGAACTGTCTTCTTTATGGTGCTTGCTCATGTACATCTAAGACATATAATTTAAGAATTCAAAATCATTCGTTTTGGAGTATAAATAACTCCAAGTCTCTGGCAAAGATACTCAAAGGCTTCCCATGGAAGCGATTTTTTAAATATGTCTTCCAATTGTTCTTTTGTGCCCACATATTCAACTCTGATGTTCTTTTCTGCAACTTGTTCCCATTGAAAGTGATACTTGATTGGAATGTGCTTCATCTTGTATGGAATCATAGAGTTCTTTGAGACACTAATGACACTTGTATTATCATAATAGATTGGAATGGGATCATCATACTCAACCTGCATATCTATTAGAGTTTGTTTCATCCATAGAACCGATGTACAACATGTTGTTGCTGCAATATACTCTGTCTCGACTATAAATAAAGATATTGATGACTGTTTATTTCTTAGCAATGATACTAAACACTCACCCAAGTAGAACGTTGCTACACTAGTGCTTCGTCAGTCATCAATGCAACCTGCCCAATCTGCATATGTGTAAACAATAAGTGATGGATCATTTCCTTTTGGATACCATAATTCTAACTCTTATGTTACTTTGAGATATCTGAAAATCCTCTTCACTGCTAATACATGTGATTCCTTTGCTTCTGCCTAAAATCGTGCCACTTGTCCAAATACCTACATTACATATGGTCTAGATGATGTCACATATAGTAGGCTACCAATCATTGACCTGTATTTCCTCTGATCTGTAGACTTTGAATCATCATCTTTTCTCAACTTGCAACTGGTTTACATGGGAATGATAACTTCTTTGCAATATTCCATTCTGAACCTCTTTAACATTTCTCTAATATACTTGGTTTGAAAAATAAAAATTCCTTGGTTGATTTGAAATATCTAAAAACCCAGAAAGAAGGATAGTTCTCCAAGTAATGACATTTCAAATTCATTATGCATGTCCTTTGCAAATTTATGGCTTAACCTGTCATCAGTACTTCCAAAAATAATATCATCAACATAAAATTCAATTGATAAAATAATATCTTGAGTTACCTTGATGTAGAGGTTGTTGTCTACACTTCCTTTTCTGAACCTTTCCTGATGTGGATATTTATCTAGTCTAGAGTACCATTCTCTAGGAGCCTCTTTTAGACCATAGAAGGCCTTCTTTAATTTACACACATAATCTGCGTTCTCTCACAACTAAAATCCTTTTGGTTGTTCAATGTAGATTTCTTATTCAAGTTCCCCATTTAGAAAATCTGATTTTACATCCATCTGATACACTTTAATATTTTTGGAGCATGCATAAGCTAAAAAAAATCAGATTGCTTCCATTTTGGAAACTGGGTAAAATGTCTCTTTAAAGTCGATTCCTTCAACCTGTGCATATCCTTTACAAAGAAATCTAGTTGTGTTCCTTGTAACATGTCCATATTCATTCAATTTATTCATGTATACCCACTTTGTGTTGATCACATTCTTATCCTTTGGTATTGGAACCAATTCCCAAGTGTCATTTTTCTCTATTTGATCCAATTCTTCATCCATGGTCTTATTCCAAAATTCATCCTTGTTGGCCTCCTTAAAACAGGTTGGTTCAATCATAGATGAGAGTGATAGGTGCATTTGTTTTGGTGAATGGATTCTTCTTCTAGTCTCAACTCCTGCATCTTTGTTTCCAATAATTAGAGCTGAAGGATGATTCTTCTGTACTCGTCTACTATATGTCTTTGGAGGCACTTGTTGAAATTTCTTTTCTACTTCTGTCGGATCATATTCATCTTCCCCTTCTACTTCTTTTTTATCTTTTGCTTCTTCTTCGTAAAGTTGTTCCATTGATTCATTTTCTTCTTCCTTTAATTCTTGTCTGCCTGTTTCATGAATTGTTATGATGATGCTTTCCACAAACTTGTTCAATCTCAGGTTGTAAGACTTGTATGTTTTCCTTGTACTTGAGTAACCAACAAGTACTCCTTTGTCCACACGAGAGTCAAACTTTCCCATTCTTCCATCTTTTCTTTTGATGTAGCATTTGCTTCCAAAAAATCTGAAGTGCTTCACATTTGTTGGTCTTCCTTTCCATAGCTCATAGGGAGTTTTGTCAATGTTGTTTCTAAAAATTAACTTGTTTTGAATGCGAACTGTTGTATGCACTGCCTATGTCCAAAATATATCTGTCAATTTGGAATCCATTAGCACTATTTGAGCCATTTCCTGTATTGTCTTGTTCTTTCTTTCAACAACTCCATTCTGTTGATATGTCCTAGCAACGGAGAATTTCCTTTTTATTCCATGTCTGATGTAGTAGTCCACAAATTACTTTGAAGTGAACTCTCCTCCATTATCATATCTCAAGCATTTGATTTTTGAATCCATTTCATTTTCAACCATTTCCTTATAGACCTTGAAGCTTTCAAAAGCTTCTGACTTATTCATGAGAAAGAAAATTGTTGTCATTCTTGTATAATCATCAATTAATAACATAAAGTATTTCTCACCTTTTAAATCATTTGTTGTATTTGGTCCAACTAGATCAGTATGCAAAATTTTTAGTATTCTTTTCGTTGAATATTCTTTTGATTTAAGCATGGTCTTTGTTTGCTTTCTTTGTTGACAATGCTTGCATAAAGTGTTGGTTGGTTTTGTGATCTAGGGAATTTCTCTAATTGCTTCTCTTTTGCTGACTTTGACAAGGTTATCAAAATGTATGTGACCCATTCCTCTGTGCCATATCCAACTTTCATCTTCCTTTCCTAGGCAACACTTTTAATTTCCAATTTCACTTAATACATATATGTTGCTTGAAGTTCTCACAACTATTGCAATCAATTTTCCTGAACCTTCTTTTCTTATCTCACACTTTTGTGAATGGAAAGTAACTTTATGACCTTGGTCACACATTTGATTCACACTTAGAAGATTATGTTTCATATCTTCTACTAGTAGAACATTTTCTGCCTTGGTATTCTTGTTCCCAATTCTGACTATGCATTTTCCAATGATTTTAGCTGAATCACCATTTCCGAAGGAGACTGATCCATCTCTTTCCTTTATTAAAGTAAGAAACGTGTCGCTATCACCTGTCATGTGTTTTGAATAGCCACTGTCAACATACCAACCACATTTATTCTGCTTATCTTGTAGAGCGAGTGTGCATTCTTCATTGCTATAATGATTATGATTTATTATCCATGTTCTTTTCTAAGGTTCATGTCTATGATTGTTGCTATTCTATTGTTGTTTTGTAGGAGGGACTGTCATTCTGCAATATTTGGCCATGTGTCCAAAGTTGTTACATTTGTAGCATTCCACTTCAGTGCTCAAAAATTCAAACCTGTTGTAACTTCTTCTTTGTGTTTCAATAGGCCTTCTTGGATAACCATTTTGTGTATAAATTTCAAAGTTGTTTATGTTCCTATTGTTAGCTCTACAATTCATAGCTTTATGTCCAAAATTATTACATTCATAACATAAACCAAAAAAGATAGTTTGATACCTGAGAGTTGAAGATCTTCTGAAAGGAGATACTCTTATGAGTCCTTCTTCTTCCTGAGGCCTATCTGTTTCTGTCCGTCGTTGATTCTAAAATCTAAATTTTCTCGATGGAGGAGTGTCCCTATAATTTTCTTTGTAGACCTTCCTATCCCCTTTGATTGTTTCTGCATATCATTTTGGATATGTTTCTTGTTGTGTTATTTTGGAGTTTGATCCCTTTTCTATCTGATTGTATCCAAGTTTTGACTTATCATGGTGAGGTTTTTGACTACTGATAATGTCATTCAAAAATTTTGAGCTATTCTGCATATTTTTCTTTTGAAGATCCTTTCTTAATGTGACAATTTCTTCCTCCAAATTTCCAATGATCTTGTCTCTTCCTTCTAGTTGTTCTTTGAGTGCTTCTTCAATTCTTGTATCTTCTTCAATTTGAACCTTCAAATTTGTGATCATTTGTTCTAGTTCCTGAGTGTCTTTTTTCTTGTCTAGTTTTGATTGTAGTTTCTTGTTTTTCTTCTTTTATCATCTGATAACTTCTATGGCACACAAAAATTCTTCTCGGTAGTCAACTTCTTCCTCTTCATGTTCTTTTTCGGCCTCCTCGTATTCTTCTTCGACCTCTTCATATTCTTCTTCAGAGTCTTCTTTATTAGAGTCTTATACTGCCATGAATAGAGCTCTTTCTGTCTCACTGTCACTGACTTCGTCTTCATCTGATGATGAGATGTCTTCTTTGGTGCATAAGATTTTATTGAAAACTTTCTTTGTGGTTCTTTTGCCTTTATATGTTTGTTTTCTATTTCAATAATCTTCATCATTTATCTTTTTCTTATGAGGACATTTGTTAGAAAAATTACCAATACCATCACAATTAAAACAAATCAAAGGAAGCTTAACTCTATACCTATCATTGGTTCCCTTGTTCAATATTCTAACAAAGTTGGTCGCTTCTTCATCATCTTTCGAGATGTCATTGCTGCTGCTATATTCTTTTTATTTTTTCTTTCCATTTTGCTTTGACATTTTGGATGTTCTGAAGGCTACTTCTTTTATATATGGATTTTCCTATTCAGATATCATTTCATATGATGTGAAGATTCCATGTAGTTCGTCCATGCTTATTGATTTTAGATCTTCTCTTTCTTCTAGTGTTGATATCTCAGGGTCAAATCTCATAGGAAGATATCTTAGTGCCTTTTGAACAATCATATATTCTTTGATTTCATCTCCCAATCCCAATATTGCATTTACTATTTCATCGACTCGTAAAAGGTAAGTTGCAATGTTCTCATCTTCCTTCATCTTTAGTTGTTCGAACTCACCTCTGTAAGTTTGAAGCTTTGCTCCTTTGACTTTTGAATCTCCTTTATAAATATTTCAAAGTTTGTCCCAAATATCTTTAGCGGATTTACAATGTGCAACTTTGGTGAATAATGATTCTCCAATACCATTCAGAAGTGCATTTGTGGCTTTGGAATTATTCTGACCGAGTTTCATTGCTTTGTCATTTGTCGACGGAACTGTTGGTGCTATGTATCCATCTACAATTGATTGCCAAATTTCAAATCCTTGTGCATGTATATATGTCTTCATCCTTATGCTCCAAAATGCATATTTATTTCCATCAAACTGTTGTATCCCATTTTTATACATGTTGTTGTTCTCCGTGATCTACCTTTCAGTGGTTAAACTGATTTATGAAGGAACCTACTCTAATACCAATTATTGGATTACTAAGAGGGGGGGTGAATCAGTAATAGAGAAATCTAATCCTTTTTAACCATATAATGCAAGTGTTATATAAATGTAGAATTATCATCCAATATTTGCAGAGTAAATAAATAATGAACAAATGAACAATCATACACATACGTAATACACTAGTGTTTTTACATGGAAACCCAAAGCGAGAGAAAACCATGTAATGCTTTTTATTATATGTCTGGAAGAATTACATTCATTAGAAGCACCAACTTCCTTTGTTTTCCAGCTGCAACTAAAAGGAGACTCCAACCCCCTAGTTTTTCAGGCTACAACCCAAGGGAAGCTCCAAAACCCAAATTCTCTGGCTACAACCAGAAGGAGGCTACAACCCCCTATGTTCTTCGGCTACAACCACCTATCCTTGCCTCGTCCAAACACCCTATAATATAAGTAGAATGATGGAACCACTATCACACTATAAGTAGAATGATGGAACCACTATTAAGTTTTTCTATTAATGCCCCCCC